>NW_026486370.1:0-23384 GCF_026875155.1 Cherax quadricarinatus | reverse complement strand
AGAAAAAATAACCCAATGACTCAGGCCAGGCTGTGACTTGAACCTGCAACCACATATATATTACAACACACACACACAACACACCATACATAGTTTTAAGACGAGGTATGATAAAAGCTCATGGAGCGGAAGAGAGAGGACCCAGTAGCAACAGGTGAAGAGGCGGGTCCAGAAGCTAGGCCCTCGACCCCTGCAAACCACAATAAGTGAGTACAAATAGGTGCGTACACCAGATAGTTACAAATACTTAGACCTTCCCTACTCTCCTGAACTTCTTGGTTCCTTTCAGTATTACCTGGTGCGCTCCTCTACCTCAGCGTAAAGGGTCTGAAGCTCGTGGATTGTGCTAACAATATTGAATTTATTCTTTATCAAAATTTCAAGCTTCTCCACAAGCGTCCCTGTAAACCAAAACTGCAGCACCTGTAAACAGTATACAATATTACATTTTTGGATTCTAGGCCTACAAAATATCTTCACATAAGTGACTCATTTTCAGTGTTCATCTACCTTGAAATTGTATTCGTCCTTTAAGATTTATATTAACTAAGTCTGGTACATAGTAATCACTCTGACCAGAAATTTTCAAGGCTCTGTAAATACTGAATTCTGCATGAACTCTTAAGGAGGATTCAACAAATATGGTATCCCATAAACTAGAAGCTCCTTAACAGAGATCTTTGGGGGAGACATATCAATCTTCCAAATCAAATACAATGAAAGCAGAGATTTATTGACAAAGCACACATGTAAACAATAGCCCTCTTTAAGTCAACAGCTGAACAAGTCTCCAGCAATGAGATCCTCCTCAATAAATTTAAGGTTCTCTTGGTAGTTATACCACAAGAAATATGCACAAGTGCCAAGACCTTGCTGATCAACAAGAGGATAACCACTCTAATCAAGGTTATAATTAATCAGGCTTAGGACCAGCCACATTTAGATCTCTAAAAAAAAATTCAAACTCTTATTTCAATGTAATTTTGATTAAGGGAAAGATTTGCAAGTTTAAGTGCAAGAAACATTTCCAATTAACCTCATAAAATCAATGCCTGATCATTGTCCAGCTAAACTAGGCAGAATATTAATGGGCAACTAGGCCCATTAATGTTCTGTCTTGAAGTTAGTCACACCAGTTAAGCAAATTTCCTCTCCCTCATGCATTCACAATGACACTGAGGCACTAGTATTTTTAAACTAATTTCACCTGAGAGCTTCTTCTAAACTCCATCTTTGCTGGCAGTATACAGAAACATTTTAGCAAGTACAGTACTTGCATGCTGGGACAACTGCATACTAGGATTTATATTTTATAAAGGCAAACAAAAGTAGTGCATTTAGCATTATTATAATCCTAGGGAACTGCTAAATCTATAAGTCATACAGCACTTTTGTAATGGGAGGAATTCAGGTTTCATACAAAGGAGAGGTAGCTAAAATTCCTTGGATCAAGAGCCCTTAACCATCAAAGAAGGTCCCCACTATGAGGGAGACATATGTAAGAGATTTATATAAAAAAAAATGGACATAACTTGAGCTGCTTGGACAAGTTAGGTGATAATTTATACTTTGTGTGTACAGGTGCAACACAGATTTTTCTGGCAACAGATGGTCCAACACCTCTTTCAGCCTGGATAAAACTACAAGACTAATTCTTGGCCAGACTAGCTTACTGGGTGGCACCAGTGTGCAGCGAAGCATGCTCATTTATGTTGTTTACATTGCAGTTGTTGGTGGTGATTCCTTAATTTTGTGATTCTCTCACATATTTTGCAAACAATTAACCCTAGCTATGGTTAGCATTAATAGCTATACAATTTTACTTGTCAGTAGCTTGGTTATTGACAAGTTAACTGAGTTGTCATGTGAATTATTAAATGGCTAGAACAACATTCCTTTGTGACAGAACAAGAGCTAATGAATTTTTATTTGATGCATGAAAAATTACACAGGGAAAGATCAAAGTACATGAATCAACTTTGCTGGAATGAAATATTTAAAAAGATAGGCAAGAAGAATGTGTTAAAGCAGTAGGCCTTCAGCTGAAAATCCCGTGGCTCCAGCTTCAAGTACCACAGACATCGTCCCTCTAATATCACAAATCCAGGATGAAAGAGACAGCTACAAATAGACAGTAATCCTGACAACACAACTTCCAGACCTTTGTGATTATGTTCTACAATTCCAGTAAAATTATAAAATTTATCATTTTGGAACTGTAGTACTGCATCATTCTTTACAAGTACATTAATTAATCAACCCGTTTCATTTATACTAATGTTCAAGTTAAGTTTCTAGCAGTCCGTGGTGGCTGGAGGTGTATTGTTTAATTATTATTATGTGACCTCTGTTGGTCCGGCAAAATTGATATTCCGGCAGGCCTAGGAACCAAGGGTGCCAGAACATTGGTGTGTGTACTAACAATAACAAGTAGGTTTATTACATAACCAGTCTTTACTTAGGCTGCCTGGTAATTATTATGTAAATTTTACAATATTAAATATGATGTACAATGAAGAGCTTTATTTTGGGCCTAAGGAAAAAAAGTTTTTTTTTTAAACCAGAAAGCTTACCTAATCTAGCACAGTATATTAACTTAAAATTTAGGTTACATCACATATGTTGGGGATATTTTTTTTCTAGTACAGTATTAACAAAGTAGTTTTCTCCCATATACACAAAATATAATAATTTCATTGCACAACCCACTTTTTGTTGGAGATGTACATAAAAAAAAATCACATTTTCAAAGCAGCTAAAGTAAACGTTGACCAAAAAAAAAATCATTACATGCCTGGA
Source organism: Cherax quadricarinatus (assembly GCF_026875155.1). Lineage (NCBI taxonomy): Eukaryota > Metazoa > Arthropoda > Malacostraca > Decapoda > Parastacidae > Cherax > Cherax quadricarinatus. The sequence continues at coordinate 20,585 of NW_026486370.1, read as the reverse complement.
ATTGTTTTACATGATGGTAGGATTGCTGGTGTCTTTTTTCTGTCTCTTAAACATGCAAGATTTCAGGTACATCTTGCTACTTCTACTTACACTTAGGTCACACTACAATACATGTACAAGCATATATATATATATATATATATTCTTTCTTTCTTTCAACACACCGGCCGTATCCACACCGAGGCGGGGTGGCCCAAAAGGAAAAACGAAAGTTTCTCCTTTTACATTTAGTAATATATACAGGAGAAGAGGTTACTAGCCCCTTGCTCCCGGCATTTAGTTGCCTCTTACAACACGCATGGCTTACGGAGGAAGAATTCTGTTCCACTTCCCCATGGAGATAAGAGGAAATAAACAAGAATAAGAACTAGAAAGAAAATAGAAGAAAACCCAGAGGGTGTGTATATATGTGCTTGTACATGTATGTGTAGTGTGACCTAAGTGTAAGTAGAAGTAGCAAGACGTACCTGAAATCTTGCATGTTCATGAGACAGAAAAAAGGACACCAGCAATCCTACCATCATGTAAAACAATTACAGGCTTTCGTTTTACACTCACTTGGCAGGACGGTAGTACCTCCCTGGGCGGTTGCTGTCTACCAACCTACTACCTTTAATATATATTTCTTCTTTAAACGTACCAGCCGTATCCCTGGGTGGGGTGCCCAAAAGAAAAAACTGAATTTTTCCCCTTTTTAAATTTAGTAATATATAAGGAGAAGGGGTTACTAGCCCTTGCCCCCGGCTTTAGTCGCCCTTACGACACCATGGCTTACGGGGGAAAAATTCTTTTCCAAACCCCCATGGGTAAGAGGAAAAAAAACAAAAATAAGAACGAAAGAAAAAAGGAAAACCCAGAGGGTGTGTATATATGTGCTTGTACTTTATGTGTGTGTGCCCTAAGGTAAGTAGAAAGTAGAAGACGTACCTGAAATCTTGCGTTCAGGGAAACAGAAAAAAGGACCCAGAAAACCCTACCCTGTAAAACAATTACGGGGCTTTCGTTTTACACCCCCTTTGGCAGGAGGGTTTTTCCTCCTGGGCGGTTGCTGTCTCCCAACTACTCCCTTTAATTATTAAAATTAATTTTTTTATATAACCCCCCCTTGGTTTTCTTCTATTTTTATTCTAGTTCTTGTTTATTTCCTCTTATCCCAGGGGGAAAGTGGAACAGAATTCTTCCCCCGAAACCCATGCGTGTTGTAAGAGGCGACTAAAATGCCAGGAGCAGGCCCTTAGTACCCCTTTCCGTTAAATTACTAAATTTAAAAAAGGAGAAGTTTTGTTTTCTTTTTGGGCATTGCTTGGGGGATACGGCCCGGTTTGTTGGAAGAAAAAAAAAAGCTTAAACATTATTAGTGCTTGACCTCCAAATAAAAGAAAAAAAAAGTGACTCCCAGAAAAAAATTCTGAATGATTTCCCAAATTTAAAATACGTAAAATTAAGTGATAACCAGAGTTTTTTTTTCTTAGTTTTTCATTTTTTACAGACAAAGGGTTTGTTATCCTACTAGCTCATTTCAACCCCCTCATCATAGGATATTCCCACCCTCCAGGTGTGACCCAAAACAGTCAACTACACTCAGGTCCCCCTTTTTACTTCTAGATGAACGGGGACGCGGGTGAAAGGAAACATGCCCCAACATTTCCACCTGCCCAGGGTTGAACCATGGACACTCAGGTGTGATGAGTCTACAACCCTCCACATTAACTAGAAAAAAAGATTTAGTTTGAAAATAATTTGTACAGAAATACTCAAAAAAACAGTACCTGAAGAAAGCTTTTCCCAGGTTGCAAAAGTTCAATGTCAAAAAATCACTGTCAAGTGAGCTGATGGAATCTTTCCCCTGTGGAAATATTCACCACGGGTTTCTTTTCCCCTCCTGACCTGGAGTGGTTAAAGTATTTTTTTGTATCTTTCAAAAGTTTTTGGGAAAACCATCTTCCCTTCTGGGTGGAGGGCAAGGGGTAAAAAATCACCCCTTCTATTCAGCAGACGTTTATAAACAGTACTCATTTTGGTAACTCTTTTTTGGGGGGTTCAATTATTTTGCCTCTGAAGCACTTTTAAATTCTAAACTTAGTCTTATTTTCTGCGAGCTATCCTTTTCTCTTTGTCCAAAATTTATCAGCACCAGGGGCTGAAACTTTTTCAATTGTCTCTGCAATAAAAAAGAAGTAATGAAAGGTGCTTTAAAGAAAATGTTTATCAGAGAAGGTTCATTCAATAAACACTTCTCTGTTATGTTTCCAAATGTCTTTTTACTACCCAAAGTTCCCCCCGCAATTAGGATTTTTATGATTTCACTGTTACACTTTAACCCTTTTTTTGAGAGAAGCTTTTTTTTCCCCGCATCTGGTGGGGTCTTGTGCCTCGACCTCCAAGCAGGGCCCTTGTGCCCGCTCAAGTGAGGCTCTTGGACTTAGCCCGTAGGGGGGGTTCTTGCATCTCAGGGGAGTGAGCTTCTTGCACCTCACGTCTGAGGAGGTCCTTGCACCTGACCTGTGGGGGGTTCTTGCATCTCAGCATCCGAGTAGGTCTTGCCCCCGCCAAACGAGTCAAAATTCTTGAAGTTTTGGATTTTGGTAAAAAGATTAAAGCTGTTCTTCTTCAACACTCACTGATCTCTGAGTGCTCGTCCAAAAAAAACACATCAATTTCTGTAAACACGAAATTTAATTGTTAGATACAGTCCCCTAGTTTTAGCTGTGATTCCCCCTTTTCTATGAGTACACATATTTTGGTTCATGCTGTAAGTGTAATCCAGTTTTTGAAGGAGGGCACCCAAGGCGGGTTTTGGCTCTTTCTCCAAAACAATGGACTATCCTCTTCCTTCATCAAATCTGTTAACTGCCCCTTCCCCGGTATAAAAATTTACCCCTGCATTTTTGTGTTTTTGGCAAGCAGTAATGAATGAAAAGATGATGAATGTGTTTCTTTTCTCTGAGCCATTCATCATGGTGGGAGATGCCAAGTACACGAAGGGGGGGTGGGGATAGCTGCAGTTTTGAATAGTACTGGCCACTGTAATAAAATATGGGATGGAATGAGTGAGGTCAAAATGTTTCTTTTCTTCAGGTCATCTGTCTCGGTGGGAGACAAACCGGTGTTAAAAAAAAAAATAAAATAATATACACAGAAAAAAATTGAGTGTAGACATTAAAAAAATTTTGGGGTGCGAAAGTTTATTCAGAGTTCAGAAACTCTTTAAGGGGGTTGGGAATTCACAGACGATGGACGGGACGATTGTTTAAGAAAGGGGGATAAAGGGGAAATAGTGAAGGGAGGGGGGTAAAAAGAGGCTTTTCATTTTATGGCTTTAGAATCCAAAGGTTGCATGGCCCCTTAATTAGTAATGAAAAAAATAGGTTTTAACGGACATGCGTTGGGTTTTTTGAATGGGTAACTTTTATGAAGGAATTAGGAAAATAGTTAGCTGGCCTTGTCTGGAGGGGGGAAAAGGGGCCGAGAAAACCATTTACTGTGACAATGTTTTAAAATTTTTTATTTCTAGACGAGTCCAGGAAAGAAAGATATACTCAGCTACTGGTGGCATTCTATATTACTCCTAGATATGATTCTAAAGATTCTATAGTGAGAGGGGTGCTACCTGGTGTAGTATACAGTATAAAATGATTTTTTCTTTCTTCCAAATTTCATCCCCCCCCACAACCAAAAACCCAATGAGGAAAGGCTACTGGCCCCCAGGTAAATAGTGAGATACGTAAGTAACTATGAGAGGACCGTGTAGCAGCCACAAGACCTGTATCCTCACAAAGAACTGAGTTGGTCACCACTGGGCTGCAGCTCCATTGGTAGGTCCCTCTTCCAGGTTAGGAAACAAAGTTATTTCTAGATCACCATGTGCTGTACAAAAATTGCATAGAAGCAAAACCTGAGTCAGCAGCTGCAGTACAGTGGCAAGGAGTTGCAACCAGAAAGGCCCAAGACTTCTAAGAAGCTAGCATTCATTCTTCACCTCCCCTACATAAAAAAAGCTACCCCCCAAAGAAAAGTAAATCAGCTTTTTTTAATAAAAATTCAGTACAGGGTATTTTAAATATGACTCATAATGCACATATATAATTCTGCAATAACTATTTTTCAGATCAAACAATAGGAAACTACTTCATGTACAATACTAAAAACCAACAAACATTTTAACAAATACTTCAGCATTGAGTACATATATGCATCAGTAAAAACTTACAAGATCACTTTAAATGAACTTCAATAATTAAATCCAATTTGTAGTAATGATGCTGACTGCAGAACATGCTAATACTACATTATTATTGTTGCAGTACTTTTACAGGGAAGAGCGAAGCAAATAGGGGTCACACTGTGCCTGAGGACACTGAGGTAATTAAATCTGACCATGGAAGAGGAGGATACCTCCAATTCTTTGGATAAAGAGCCCTTTATCAGAATCAATGAATTTTTTCTGCCTTGAAGGGTAGTAACAATAGCGTATTATTTTAATAGAGAAATACTGAACCAATTAGTATCATACATTGCCTAGAGAATGAGAAGTGTGCTAGATCTGAAAAGAGAAAGACAGCTGTAACTCCATGGAATAAGAGCCCTTCACAGTATCAAGACACCCTTTGGAAAGCAATACATGTATATTTAACTTAATTTTAATCAAGGGAATGCACAAATCTAGAGTGGTCATACACCACTTGGGGTATGGAAGACACTTAGGTTCATCCAAGGAGGGGGCAACACATCCAACTCCTTGGACCAAGAGCCCTTCACCAGCATCAAGACACCCGCTGGAAAGGAATAACACAATTTATTAGATACATATTATATAATACTCACAGACACAATCTCTTCAAGACATTCCTTCCCTGCAGCCTCCAGTATTTCAGTACTGGCAGATGAACTTCGAGGAGAGTCTGATGGAGAAATGTTTTGCCCACCTGGATCGTATCTTACTGATGTTTCAATAGCTTGTGACACTGGGGTATTTCTGAAGTTTACTTCTTCTTTTTGAGTTAGTTCTGCAATTACAGATCTTGATTTTGGGTTCTTCAGTTGATGAATGACTTCATTATCGTCAGGCATACATTTTGACAACTCTTCCACATGCTCTTGTTGTATGGTGTATTAGAGTTGTTACTGATTGTCTTCTCGAAGCTCTGAATTAACAATCTGATGCTCCGTTCTATTTACTTCTTCATTTGCTTTTTCTTTAGTTGCCGAGTCATTTTCTTTTTGTCTCTGCAAGAAAAACTCTGTTAACTTGATTCTTTTCCTTCCCTAATATTAGTTCAAGAGAAAACACCAGTATGGAACAAGCTTTTATGATAACAATGTTTTGCTCTATGGGGATTATCAGGTCATTAAGCTGTACAAAGAGGAAAACATTGTTCACCAATAGCTTGCTCTGCCCCAAATTTGCTTCTGCTTCACCAGCAATGCCAGCCAGCCTTTGTATATAATACTGATTCAAACTGAAATTACATTTAACCCTGCAAAGAGTTCACATCAGCAGACAGTAAAAAACCAAGTGTGTAAAATTTATCAAAAGCACACATCTGCTTTCTAAGTGCAGAAAAAATCTAACCATAAGCACATGTCAAAAAGAGTAGTATTACTGTACTGTATGTCATAATCATACAGTGGACCCTTGCCCAAACGATTTTAATCCATTCTAGAGAGCTTGTCCTTAGCTGAATTTATCGTTAGCCGAATTAATTTTCCCCGTAAGAAAAAATGGAAATCCAATTAATCCGTTCCACACACCCAAAAGTATTTAAAAAAAATAAATTTTTTTACATGAAATATACATTTCCCTACAAGAAAACAATGAGACATGCACAACAAATACACAAATAAATACTAAATGACACTTACCTTTATTGAAGAGTATTGATGAGTGATGAGACACTTTTTCTTGAATACTCTGGGGTTTTCAGTGATACATGAGTAAAGGTTTCACTTTGCAATCCCCACTAGCATTGCAACAAAACACGAGAGTTAGCCTGTCTTTCATAGGCCTGTATCCTGGAATGCCTTTTCCTCCTGATAATGTAGGTCCAGTTTGGCATTTTCTTCCAGAACAGGCCTGTTTCATCAAAACTGAACACTTTTTTGGGGTTGGAATTTTTCAGCTTGCCATGCCTTATCACACTGTGTATGCCACTATGATTCTTAAATCTCTCAAACCAACCCTTTTCTGGCCTTCAATTCACCAATATGAGCACTAGTTCCAGGCATTTTTTCCTGTTCACCTGGGTGTTAGACGACTGGTGTGGGTCGCATCCTGGGGTACAAGATTAAGGACCCCAATGGACATAAGTTTTCAGTCCTAAATGAAAGCACAGACTTTCTTGGGTTATCCTGGGTGACTAACCCTCTGGGTTAATTGTTTTCTCGGTAATTGTTTCTCATTAAGCCACACCTTCAAGTAGTACAGCTGACAGTGGTGCAGCAGCAGCTGCGGTTGGGACAGCAGCAGTTGACGGTTGGTGGTGCAGCAACAGCAGCAGCTGACCATGGTACAGCAAACAGCCCGACCGTGGTACAATAGTATGTATTTCAAAAGTATTTCTCACCCTTTTTACCACAGGGTTGGGAATAGAAGCTTCTTTGGGTTCCCATGGTGCTTTATTTAGGCAGCTACAAGCACTAAAAACAATGGAATAATACAAATTATATCACATGTATGTATGAAACCATCCACCCTGGCTTGTAAACAAAGGCACACTAGCAGAAGCAGGGCAGCTGAGGGGGCTCAGGCTGGATGGACAGATGGACACGTTCGGGACGAATGTCCTTACCCGGTTTTTCATCGTTGGTCGAGCCAATATTTTTATGCAAAAAACGCATCATTGCCTGATTTTATCGTTAGTTAATGGCATCGTTAGTTGATGCCATCGTTGGTCGAGGGTCCACTGTATTCCCTAGTCCCTTTCTCTTCTAAGATTATCAGGTTTATTTTTCTTTGGTCTCTCCTCAGAGCTCAATACCTAAGCTCTTGAATAGTCATGTTACACTCCTTTAGACTGAGTTTCCAAAAATGCTTAGCATGTAGTGGGTACAAGATTTATGTATAAACATTTTTCCCATATCAGTTACTAAAACATTTGTAATTACAGGTGTTTTATGTATGAGTTTTTTAAAAAAAAGGTGATAATTTTAAATGCATTTACTATAGTTGCTCACGGGAAATGAAGAAAATTTAGAAAAGATTTATTTTAAAAATCAATATAAGAGGCTATTGCAAAAGGAAGTGGTTGTCATTTTAAAACATTTATTGTAGGAAACTTAAATATTTACAGTGGTAAAAAACCAAGATGTGTTCATGCCTACACCTGTAATAAAGATGGATTATGTTGGGGTTTATACGAGTTAGTCATAAAAAATAAAATAGATTTATTAATACTTTGAGAGAACAAATAATTGCAGTTGTAGACAAAAATAATGTTCTGTACACAATACTGTACAAACTTTAAAAGACTAACTAGAAAAGTATTTTTTAAACACTGTATTACAGTGTAAACCTCTGTTTTTATTTGCCCTGGTTTTCGTCGAGTTCAGTTTTCGACGAATATGGGTTTGTCAAAATATTGTTCCAGTTTCCTTCATCACCTTCGTTTTTGTCAAATGTACAGATGTTTCCGTCTGCCCGCGCCCACACAAAGCATCCCACGCACACATTCTAAGTCAGTCTGGCTTTTTTTCTTGTCGAAGTGAAAAATTACTCAGCGCATTCATACGAAAACATTTTGTAAAAATCCATTGTTTTTTGTGTGCTTGTTTATTGAGTGCGACTGCTAAATAAGCCACCATGGGGCCAAAAATGTTCAGAGTGCCAACCCTTTGATAAAAAAGATTCGAGAAAGAACTCGTAGCAAAGTATGAAAGTGGAATGAGTTGCAAAGTTTTGTGGAGAAATATCACTACCCCCTCTACAAAGGTAGAGGGTGGTAGTGATGGTGGTAAAGGGTGGTAGTGATGGTGGAAGAGGGTGGTAGGGGTAGTGATGGTGGTAGAGGGTGGTAGGGGTAGTGATGGTGGTAGGGGGGTGGGAGGGGTAGTGATGGTGGTAGAGGGTGGTAGTGATGGTGGTAAGGGGTGGTTTGTGATGGTGGTAGAGGGTGGTAGTGACGGTGGTAGAGGGTGGTAGAGGGTGGTAGTGTTGGTGGTAGAGGGGGGTAGTGAGGGGTGGTAGGGGGTGGTAGTGATGGTGGTAGGGGTGGTGGATATGATGGTGGTGGGGTGATAGTGACTGTGGTGTAGGGTGGTAGTGATGGTGGTAGAGAAACCTCCCCCCTCTCGCCTCCCCCCCGTCTTATATCCCCAAACAAGAGTCTTCAAAAAAGTGATTTTAAAATGTTTTTATCCATTTCATTAGTGCTTTATAATTTTTTATTATTTTCTGTAGTAAACTATAGTTTATTCTTACAGTACTTAAAAGTAAAACCAAAAATTGAAAAAAACCCTTTTAAACTTGTTTTGGCTGGTGTTAAAAAAGGTGAAAACTCTTTGCTTCTGAGCATGAAAAAATGTCTTGCAGGAAAAATGATGATGACTCTCTATTTTGGGCGACCCTTCTTGCTGCATTGCATTCAGTTTTCTGAAGGGGGAACCCCCCTTTTTTAAGTGCTTGTCTGTGTTTGGAACTCTTTTATCTGTTTAGCCCCTTTTTTTCATATCTTTAAGATTTCCAAATTGTCCTGTTCTCTAAACGGCTTTATAGTATTGCCAGGGGGGTTTTTTATTTTGGGGTAGCTAAAAAAAAGGGAGAGTCGGAGATGAAAAATCAGTAAATTAATCAAACAGGGGGGAGATTTGGCAAAAAAAACCATTAAAAAATCAATTAAAAAGGGTGGAGTTTTTGGAGGAGGGGGGTTGATAGGTGGTAACAAACATTTTTTGTATCTTGTTCTTTTTTTTCAAATCTTTTGTTTCCCTTTTATTTTAGATAATTCTCCCCCCCACTGAACTCTGGCTGCTTCAATGTAAGGCTGCCCATTCTTATTTTTCCCTCTTTTTTTTTTCTTTTTCTTTTTTTATAAAGAAGGTCACATGCATCACAAGATAAGCTTTTTTCCCGTGCACAATCCCTCCGAGATTTATCTGCTAAATGGTTTCCCATGTTTCAATTAAGTACATGAAGAGGAATGACATTTTTGCCAGGTGGTGATTCTTTAAAACCTGCAAGTCATTCAAAAAAAACAAATTTACACTTTTTTCTCCCCCCCCCCCCTCAACTATTTTTTAGAAGTGCCTTTTTGGCGATCCCCTTAAACAAAAGTGGCAAGGGGTAAGGAACATTTCTCCCCCCAAGTGTTGGGGAGTTTTAACATTTAAGCAAAAAGGAACCGGGGAGAATATGGTTTATATGGGGGGTCCTGGTTTAGAAACGAACTGTTTAATATATGGTTTCATTTTAGGGGGTTTTCACACTCCCTGAAAGAGTCTTTGACCGGTGTTCACTGTAGATGATTTTTGAACCTGGCTCAAGCAGATAATATTCACATTAACAACCCTGCAAAAAAAAAGAACTGGTACAATAATTGCTGTAAAATTAAAGGAATTGTAATTATGAGAAAGTATTTTTTTGATGGTATAATTCAAAGAAAATCATTACGAACACAAAAAAAAAAAGGCTGAAAAAATTTTAAGTAAAAATTTTCGTACCAAATGAAATGAGGTTTTGTAGCCCCAAAGCTGTGTCCCAAACCAAACTTGCTTCCCTGTCCCTCAGAATTACAAAAAATGTAATCCAAAATTCAAAATGGTTTACTGAACTTTATTGTAAATGCAAAAAATATACTCTAAAAAACCACAAAAAAGGGAAAAAGAAAACAAAATTTAACAAAATGAAGGGATTACAACTATTAAAACTTGAATTCCGAAAAACTCATACAAGAGTTTTTAAAGGGGGGTCCCCTTTACGACTTTCAAACAATAAAAAAACCCCGCCCAACAGACACAAAAATAAATTTCCCCACCTTTTAAATAAAAAATAAAAGAAACTTTGTCAAATTTTAACCACCCCTTTTAACATATATAACTTTTTAAAATTTTTTTACATTTTGGCTTTGCGGGAAACCCCAAAACCTAATCTCTTTTAAAAGGGGGGCCCCCTTACCGGGTTAAACAAAAGCTGGAAAAACCCCCCCCCCTTTTACCCCAGCCCCGGGATTGCAAAAACAAACCCTGTCCCTGTTTAAGTAAACGGGTTTGTTTTTTCAAAAAAAGCAAATCGGCGATTCTGGGGATGTTAAATCCGGGGTGAACAACCAACATGCCCCTGAGGGGGCCCCCCTGTTGATGGGGATATTCATTTGGGTTTCGTGCGTTGTAAAAGCGGGGCCCTCCATGCCCATTACCCCAACTGCTGCTTTATCATGTAAGAGACAAACCCTACAAATTCATCAATTATTCTTTAGGTTTTTAAAAAAATTTAATCAGATTTGAGGAACCCAAAACTCAAAAACAAAGTACAGGGGGCCCTGCTTATGCAGCAAGTAAGTTCCAGGTCCCCACAAAAGGAAAAACTAATTTTTTTCACTTTCAAAAAGCTTGTAAAAGCCTGAAAACGTTTACCTACATATATTATTGGGAATGTTGGGCCAAAAAAAAAATGTATAACAGTAAGAAAAATTTAAGGGGGTGGAATTTAATTTATGCAAATCTGGATAATAAAATATATTTTTTTAAAACTTTCTTATTTAAACCCCAAAAACCCCTTCTTTTTTTTAAAAGGGGGTAACCAAACCAATTTTCCCAAATTCCCTTTATTAAAAATTTTTTTTTCCCACCTTTTTTCCAATAAAAAACTTACAAAAAACTTTAAAAAAATTTTGAAAAAAAAAACCAAACCCCCCCCCCCCAAATCCCCAAAACCTCGACTAAAAGGGATATACATGTATTGTGAATATTTCAAAGTCAAGAAATACCAGCTTCTTTGCAAGCTGAGATTTCCAAGAGACGATGCTGTGCCCATTATCAAATTTGACAATATTTGGGTGACCAAAAAAAAGGTTCTTTTGCCTTTATTAAAACTTTCATAGAACCCACCAGGGGTGCTTCCCTGACTGAGCACTGAATGATGCGCAAAAGGGGGGTTTAGATCTCTAAATGATAAAAAAGCAGCGGCATCAACCATCTGCTAAAAAATTTCTCTTTAATGTCGGGTTTATCATGTTTTAAAAAGTGTCATGTGTCTAACCCAAAGTAGGACTGGTGGAAAATGATATTTCTAATTATCAAAAAATAAAAACAAAATTGGTTCTAAAGGGGTTTGGGCCCTGCTGTAACCTGCCATTCAGCAGTTTATTTGGTTTTTAAAAATTAGTTCTTCAAAAGGGGAGACCAGTGCTTCAGTGCCCCGTAGATCAGGATCTGTCCCCGGTGGGTTTTTTCTTCAGCTTCCCCTCGTGCTGCCTCCTGTATTCTCTGTGCAGGTTGGTGTAAAGAGATTTTTAAGGCGTTGTGCACGTTTCAGCGCGTTCACGTTCAACTCTTGTTTCCCTTTAGGTTTCTATGGTTATTTTTGTTCAGCAGGTGGGGGGGCCCTAAAAAAGGGAAAAACAAAAAAATTCAAACCTCTTTTACAGCAATAATAATAACAATAATAATAGGGTTTTGGGAGCAAATTTTGGGCAATTTAGGGTCATTCTGTCCCCAAGTATGACCCACATCAGTCGGCAACACCCAGATACCTAATTACGCCCGGTTATAAAGGGCAGCAGGCATCTGAAACTTCCAAAATGTACAAAAAGGGAAAAATGCACAACATTTATAAAAATTATCATATTGTTTATTCAAGCATTATTTATCAACCAATAACGATAACAGTCGTACTAAAGTGCACTTTTTTTTTTTTTACTTTTTTTATCATTCCAATAAATGGCATCCCCTATTAACCCTGATATTGAGGGGTTTAAAATAAAATTTACTCCCCGAAGTTTAGGACAGTGTGATACGGGGTGAAAGATGAGGGGCAGTAAAGAAGTGCTGTAATACACTGGTAATTGCTAGGGAAAGAGGGAACTTTTGGGAATCTGAGCTCAAGGTATATAAAGTTGGAAATGCTAGATGACTATTTCATCTGGGGAGGGTAGGAGGGAGTGTTGACTGTATTTTCCCCAAAAAATTCCCAGATACAGAAAGGGACCAGAGCCCTGGGGAGTCCATCTGAAAAAAATGTGTAGGGAAAGGTGGTTTTTGAAAGTAAGGGCTCGGGTGGGTGGGGAATTTTTAAAACCTTTGGGGTTTCATTTTGGGAATAGGAGGGTGGTAACCCGAGGTGTGAAAATGACACTGATTTAAATGTAGGAAAAAAGTGAGATGAGGGCTTATAAAAGGGCTGTACACACGAGTTTTCACTAGTGTTGAGGGGGGTCCATGGGGTTTGGGTTAGGGATACAGGGGACCCCGCATAACGATTTCCTCCCAATGGACCAATTATGAAGTGATTTATGTAAGGCATTTGTAGTGTTTGTTTTGGGGGTCTGAATGGAAAATCTACTTCAAATATTTCTTAGGGAACAAATTCGGGCAGTACTGGCACCTGAACATACTTTCGGAGTGAAAAAAATCGTTAAAAAGGGGGTCCCTGTATTGTTATTTTGTGTGACATGGTCCTCAGACAACTAGTAGATTAAGTCAAACAAGTCACCAGGGGGCCCCCATCTTTTTTAAGGTTTTAAAGAATTAAAGGGGGAATTAGCAAACATTTCCTAGTCTTTCAAGCCAGTATTGCACCATGTAAGTGGAAAAAAACCAAATGTGATACCATTTACAAAACACGAGACCCCCAATTGTGGGGAAAAAGGATTTGGGTTAAATAAAATGTTGATGAAAACAAAGCCAATTGAAAGATGTGATTTACCTATGAATCTCGGCATGTTTTACCAAGGACATTCCTGCTTACAACCCTTCACTAAGGTATTCAAGGCACTAGGACCAAGAAAAAAGTCAATATGTGTAAAACAGATTTCACTCGAACGGATTAATAGATCATTTAAAAAATAGTGGCACATGTATAGGGGGGGGGGTAAATTATCTCTGGGATGGGTAGGCCCGACCCAAAAGGTAACAAAGGTTTTTCATTAAAGGAGAGAAAACAGAATGGGGGGCCCCGTTACAAAAGGAAAAAAATCTACAAACAAAATTGATGAGGAATATCTGCAAATAAGTTTGCCAATACACTAAATAGGCCCTCAAATAATTTTGATGTGGACACTGAAAGGCTACAGAATGACCCAGTAGGTATGATGTGGTCAGAGGGGTGATAAATGCAATTTTACTGACCGTCTAAGATTTACCTAGGGAAAAGGGAAAAAACTATGGCACTTATTTAGTAAAGATGTAGCCTTGCAAAGTCAATGCAAAGAGGTTTAAGGTTCTGGGGGGCGGAATTTTTAAAGCCAATACATGTACTAAAAAAATGCACAGGTGTTAGCAATAAAGCTAATTTTAAATTCAAATTTTTATGCCTACACAGATAGTCAATTTACTTGCAATAAAAAATTGTTGGGACAAAAGGCCCTAGTTGCAAAAACTTTTGGGCAAACTGAGAGAAATTTTTGGCTTTAACATTATGTATCTTGGAAGGCCCCCCTTTTTAAAGAAATTTTGACTTTGTTTTAATCTTCATTTAAGGATGGATATAAATGCCTTGAAAATTACAGAGAAGGATGATGAAACTGATCTTTAATTAGAAATCTTTCCTTAAAATTTTGATGAAAAGGACTTAAACCCGCCTTTTGGGAAAAGCATAGAATTTTGGGGGGCAAGTTTATTAGGACCTTACACACAAATACAAATTTTACAGTGTAAATTACTAGGATAACCCAAGAAAGTCAAAATTTTTTATTTCTATTTAAGTGCCAAATGGAAAACAGGAACAAATAAGGGGTATAAATGCATGTTGAAAAATCTAAACCCAAGACAGGATCCCGCAAAGGATTCAATTTGAAAATTTAAATTTTAGAAAGGGTATTGGAAAGTATGGTTAAAAGAAACATAAAGAACAAAGATTTATTTCTTTGGGAAAGGTTTTCAATGTTAATTTCAATTTTTATTTGTTTAAATACATTACAGGCTGTACAAAGAAAGCCACTATCATGCTGGGGCATTTTGGGGAACTAATCTAGACAAAAAATTTTGTTAAACTAGACAAGATAAATTGGTTAACTTTTTAATAAATCTTTATTTTACTTAATACTAAAGCGAGGGAGTGAAGGTGGAGGTTTATAAGAATAATTACGTTCTTTTAAAATTTCCATAATGAAAAACATTAAATTAAGGGTTTCAAAATAGTAATTTTTATGGGTTGGAGGGTTTTAAAAAGCAGGGGTTTTATAATATAATTTTTTGGGAGAGTTTTCTTCAAATAAATTTGAAGTTTTTTTTGGTTTGGGTTTTGGGTTTGATTTTAGAGATAAATGATTTTTAAACATAGCCCTAAATTTTATGTAGTCAGGGGTCCCCCACCCGTTCAGGTGGAATTCCAGATCCCTTCGGCCCCTTTTTGTGCATTGCTTTCTGACATGCGAGTTGACATGAGGAATGTCAAGAGTGCCTTGTGCTTGTATTGTGACTGTGGTTCTGTTTTTACTATCAAGGAGAAGTTTAGTGGAGGGCTATATTGGGGGTTTAATGTTCTTAATTTAGTAGGCACAATAATTAGTAGTGTCCCATTATTTACTAGACTAGCTTTTGAAAAGGGTGGGGTGTACTGTCAGACAGGAGTGGGAATCATCCCTACAGCAGCTTTCTTGTTGGGTTATTACGGGTTTGAGGGGGTGGCTGTGGTTGATCCCAAGGCACAAATCCATAGGGAGGTGGGGTATATAGAGAGTGTTATAGGGTAAAGGGGTGTCATTTCGGTTTTCTGTACCGTATCTTGGAAAAGGGTGCTTACTGATTTGGAAATTTTCTTGGATTTGGGGGGTGGGAAAGAAATTTTTTTGATTCAGTCAAGGGGAAGACCTAGAAATTACCTCAGTGTGTCTTGTAATGGGGAAACCATTGATTGATATATTAAGTTAGATATTTAAGGCTATGTCTCCAAACAGCATGAAGTATGTTTTGTCTATGTTGAGAGTGAGTTTGTTGGTAATCATCCAAGTATATATTTTAAGCAGCTCGTTCTTTACAGTGTTTCTAAGTATAGCTGGCTTTGAGTGGGAGTAGATATAAGTAGTGTTGTCTGCATAAGTGTTCGCAATAAAGCTAATAGAATCCTTGGCTTCATATCAAGAAGCATAAATAATAGGAGTCCTCAGGTTGTTTCTTCAACTCTATACATCCTTGGTTAGGCCTCAATTTAGATTATGCTGCACAGTTTTGGTCACCGTATTACAGAATGGATATAAATTCTCTGGAAAATGTACAAAGGAGGATGACAAAGGATGATCCATGTATCAGAAACCTTCCTATGAGGATAGACTAAGGGCCTGAAACTGCACTCTCTAGAAAGACGTAGAATTAGGGGGATATGATTGAGGTGTATAAGTGGAAGACAGGAATAAATAAAGGGGATGTAAATAGTGTGCTGAAAATATCTAGCCTAGACAGGACTCGCAGCAATGGTTTTAAGTTGGAAAAATTCAGATTCAGGAAGGATATAGGAAAGTACTGGTTTGGTAATAGAGTTGTGGATGAGTGGAACAAACTCCAAGTACCGTTTTAGAGGCCAGAACGTTGTGATAGCTTTAAAAAATAGGTTGGATAAATACATGAGTAGATGTGGGTGGGTGTGAGTTAGACCTGATAGCTTGTGCTAACAGGTCGGTTGCCGTGTTCCTCCCTTAAGTCAATGTGACCTGACCTGTCTAGGTTGGGTGCTTTGCTTAAGCCGGTAGGAGACTTGGACCTGCCTCGCATGGGCCAGTAGGCCTTCTGCAGTGTTCCTTCGTTCTTATGTTCTTATGTTCTTATGAGAAAGAGGAGTGGGCCTAGCCACTACCCTGGGGCACTCCAACAGCTACAGGCTGGATAGTGGAGATAACTCCATTTGCGTGTACATATTGGTGTCTAGTTAAGATTTTAGGCAATCGAGGGAATGTCCTCTGGTTTGGCAATGGAGTTGTAGATGAGTAAAACAAACTTCCAGGTAGCCTCACTAAGGCAAGACTTTTGAGTAGCTTTAAATATAGGTTGGATGGGTAAATGAGTGGGTGAGTTGAACCTGCCAGCATGGGCCAGTAGGCCTACTGCAGTGCTCCTTCAGTCTTATTTTCTTAACATCTTCAACTCAAAATCATATAGAGGTAATACATACATGAATATAGTACGTTAACAAATATAATGCATTAATTTGATACATTAATACATATAATAGTGGTAATACAATAGTACAGACTCAACTTAGTGATGTGCGTCTTAATAAATGTTATTGTAGTGAGATCCTGACTTTAATTATACATAAATTACTATATAAAACCATTCCAAGTTTCAAATTACATAAATACCCGAGCATTAGAACTTATCTGGGGAGCCATGGCGTCTTATTTTAATCAGGAGGAAGCACTAGAGTAGAAGAGCCCATACAGCGTCTTGGGACTGGTAAGCATTCATGCTTGGTCCAAGGAAAGGGAAGGACAAGTCCATTTCCCTTTGGATCAAGAACCCCTCACGGACAATAAGGCACTTTTAAATGGTTGTTGTTAGGTGTTAAGGGCCACACCACCAGAGTTCTGCTGGACATCTTGACTCTCTAATATACAGCTCTGCAATTAAGTTTTTATTCAGGTACACACAAATAAGTTACATAAATTATCATACATAGCAGCATATGTGTACATTACCTAGGATAACCCAAAAAGTCAGACAAAGTGACTTATTTCCATTGGGGTCCTTGTAATACTTTAATGTTAAAGCTGGTAATTTAACTATGTGAAAAGTAGTTACAATAAAAGGAGATACAATAGGGATAAGGAAATTCAGTTATCCACATAAATATTAAAGATAGGATCAAATTACATTACTACATGTATGTTAGATATACAAGAAATCACTCTCTTCTCTTTCTGTAGCTACATTCATTAGGTACCTCTCGGCTCTCTTCTTGAACTTGCTCATGACAGGCTTTGACATGTGCAGGTAGTCTTTTCCACCTCTTTATTGCTGTACAATGTACTTGAAGCCTGACTGACTGTGGGCACTCAAGATGTCCTCCCCCCCTAAGTACCATAACTCCTTTGGTTCCCAACCTTAGCAAAATTGGCAGCAAGATATTCTGGACACTAGCTGTGAGCAATTTTATAAACGTTGTTGTAATTCATCCTGACCTAAGTGTTCTCTTGGACCCGGGTCCGCATGAATCTTAACATTTTCTTCGGGGTTTGTATTTGTAGTCTTTCTTTTTTTTTTTTTCTTTTTTTTTTTTTGTTAAGGCGGGAGTCCCAAGAAGGGGCAAGCGTAATCAATATGACAATAAATGAGAGCTAACATAGGGTCTGCGAGCCCCAGTAGGTACACACTGTGCTTGTTTCTATTTCTACAAGTACATGTAGTAAAAAGGATCCCGTCTTTAGGTGACATCACTGACATACTTATAGAAAGACCCTTGATATGCAGAGCATTTCAAAGCAAATTAGGTAAATTTTGTCTCAGGATGCGACCCACACCAGTCGACTAATACCCAGGTACCTATTTTACTGTTTAAGTGAACAAGGACACGTGTCTTAAGGAAACACCTCCTAATGTTCCACCGTACCGGGATCGAACCACGGACCTCTGTGGAAATTTAATGAGACCAAAAAGTTTCACCATCGGATTTATTTGCAAACAAGTTGATACACCCAAACAAGACACTAGATAACTACTGAAGATTGAGATACAAAATGATATATTTACACCTTAATTAAGGAGATCTTGGGTTTGTTTTAAATTGTTAGTAGATTATATTATATTATAGGATTAATATTGTAGCCGTAGACCGCATATAAGGTAATATTAGGTTATATTAAGTGATGAGATGATGGTCCATGATGAGGGATGGTCCATGATGATGATGGTCCATGATGAACCATGATAATGGTCCATGATGAGGGTTTCAGGGTGATGATGGTCCATGATGTGGTCCATGATGATGATGGTCAGGGTGATGGTCCATGATGATGATGGTCCATGATGATGGTCGGGGTGACGTGGTCCATGATGATAATGGTCAGGGTGATGGTCCATGATGTGGTCCATGATGTTTGAGGGGCCCATGATGATGATGGTCCATGATGATGGTCCATGATGATGGTCAGGGTGATGATGGTCCATGATGATGATGGTCCATGATGATGATGGTCCATGACGATGATGGTCCAGGGAATGATGATGGTCCATGATGATGAGGGGTCCATGATAATGATGGTCCATGAGATGGTCAGGGTGATGAGGGGTCCATGACGATGATGGCCATGACGATGATGGTCCATGATGATGATGGTCCATGACGATGATGGTCCATGATGATGGTCCATGACGATGATGGTCCATGACGATGATGGTCATGATGATGATGGTCATGATGATGATGGCCCCATGATGATGATGGTCCATGATGATGGTCAGGGTGATGATGGTCCATGATGATGATGGTCCATGATGATGATGGTCCATGATGATGGTCCATGATGATGATGGTCCATGATGATGATTGGTCCATGATGATGATGGTCCATGATGATGGTCCAGATGATGATGGTCTGGGTGATGATGGTTGGCAGCAACTGGCAAGGGGCCCACCTCCACAGCCTGTTGGCTCTCTGCCTGTGAAAAACAAATTACCTTTCATTTTTCCTGATAAAGAAGAGGTACGATCAAGCTCTTGGAGCGGGGAGAGTGAACTTAGTAACGACCAGCGAAGAGGCGGGGGCCAGGAGCTACGAATCGCCCCCTGAAAACCACAAATAAGTACATGTGCAACGTTAGGTATTGTTATTCCTCGACGTTTTCGCCTCACAGCTTTTTTTTTCAGTCGAGTACAGAGGGCAGCAGCATATCCTCGGTACTCGCCAAAAGAAGCCTGCTGTGTAGGCGAAACGTTTCGAAATAAAGATACATGTTAAAACATGTGTCTTAAATTATCAACTCGTCGGTACTGTGTATATCATTTTTTCCTATCAGTGAAATTTTAGGTCGCATTTTTCCTGCAAATCAATAAAAAATACATTTATATCAAATAATTTAATTTCCATACATTTAAATTATTTTACTGAATGCAATTATGTATGATAATTTTCTATAAAGTTATATAGATTAATTTGAAATCACTACATTTGCCGAGGCTTTATATACAAAATTGAAACCTCGTAGTAAAATACACTGAGAATTTTCGGTAATCCTTGTTAGATACCCTGAACACAGATGCAACTTATGTGCCATTTTATTGTGGCAACGTTTCACTCTACAGCTCTGTCAAGCCGTTTGAGCGGGAAAAGTTTTTCACAATGTCACGTAGAAGCATCTGTTTTCCCTTTACCTAACATTTTGTCGGAATTCTACCATTATTGCTACTGTAATCGCCATTTTAGATTTGAATGTATTTTGACTGGTAGTCAAGAGGCTGCGTCTCTCTCCCGGGAAAATTCTTCGTGTAGCTGATAAATTTTCAACTCCAGGAACTACTCGACCAATTTCTAATCTCTCAATCTTTCAACCATTTTTTTGGGGGTTTAAAAAAGTTAAATGGACTAGAGTTTGTGGCACTACAAATAAGCTTTGTCAGGGAGAACTATTGTTATTACGTTATTTAGAGCTTCAGTGCGTATAAATATGGTTATATCAGGAGAGGATTTCGGGGGGTCAACGCCCCCCTGGCTCTGAGACCAGGCCTCGTGGTGGATAGGGTCTGATCAACAAGGCTGTTACTGTGGGTATTTTAAAGTTTTCGAACAAATGAAACAGAATAGGAGACTTGAGTATTCTAGGTAATATTCTAGTGTAGCTCTGGTCTCTACAGAATGGATGTAGCCGAAAGAATAGAAAAAAACAAATAATAAATTAAGGCACAATACCGTGACTGGAACAATACACAAATTAACTCGCACATCGGAGAGAGGGGTAATATAGTAATAATGATGGTAATTACCGACAATTGTTAGATAAAAGAACCCAAGTGCAACTAATGTGACATTTTATTGTGGTTTCGTCAGGCTGGAGAGAGAAACGTTGCCACAGTAAAATGTCGTATTAGTTTTCACTTGTGTCCTTTTACCTAACAGAATGGACATAAATGTAGTGGAGAACATACAAAGAATGACAAAGTTAGTCCCGTGAGTAAAAGGGCTTGCACTCTGGTGAAACAAGTGGGGCAACGAGGAGACACTACTGAGAATATAAGTGGAAGACAGGTATATGGTAAATTAGGAAGATTTAAATAGAGAAGGGAGGATATCTAACCCTGAAATAAATAAAAATGAAAGACTAAAGTTAGATTATTCTTTCTAAATCAAAATTTATTCATCAAATAGAGCCAATGAAACTTTGGGTAGCTTCAAAAAATTTTATTGGACAGAGGAGGAGGATTGGGTAAAGAAAAAATGTCTGCCTAGCATGGACAGTAGGATTAGAATGATCTTCCGTTCCTTAGGCGCTGTATAAACTTACACCCC
>NW_026486359.1:0-24713 GCF_026875155.1 Cherax quadricarinatus | reverse complement strand
TCCACCATACTACCAACCCCCCCTACTACCACCACTACTACCCCCATATACCTCCACTACTCCCACTATACCACCCTTACCCCACTCTACCACCACTACTACCCACTACTAACCCACTACTACCACCACACTAACCACTACTCCCCCACTACTCCACCACTTTTTCCACCATACTACCCCCCATAATACCCCCACCCTAGTTTCCCCATACTCCACTACTACTCCCACCATTACTATACCACAAAAACCACCGTATCTCCCCACAGACGGGAAGAAAGGTATGCAAAAAGGAAAATTTTTCAGATATTTGGTAATGGATTGACCGGAGATGGTATATGAAATATTATTTGAACCATGTGGGTTTTTTGCCCCTAGAAATTTCCCCTTTGGGAAGCACTCTTGATCTAGTACCAAAGAAGGAGGGTTTACTTGGCGCCAGTGATTGATTTAGGAAGTTAAACGCGAAAACTATTCCAGATCGCTTCCACTCCCTGTACTGGGTGATCTTTTACGTAACTTTGGGAGATAACAAAGTCTTTTCAACCCTGGATTTGTTACAAGGGTTTTGGCAAGTCCCTCTTCACG
This sequence comes from Cherax quadricarinatus, assembly GCF_026875155.1. Classification (NCBI taxonomy): domain Eukaryota; kingdom Metazoa; phylum Arthropoda; class Malacostraca; order Decapoda; family Parastacidae; genus Cherax; species Cherax quadricarinatus. The sequence continues at coordinate 24,128 of NW_026486359.1, read as the reverse complement.
AGGACAGCCAAGAGCTAACTGCATTCCCCCTTTCCTACAGGTCATTATCACTTCCTCCGTATGGCGTTTGGATTCGATCTTCCCCTATCACGTTCTCAAGGCTCATGACTAATATCTTTAGAGGTCTCATAGGTAATGCACTTAGGGTTTGTACTTAGATGACATAATCATCATGTCTAAAGACGTGGATACACACTTGAAAAGACTTGATGTAGTACTTGGTAAGCTTGAAGAAGCCAATTTAAAGATCAAACTGTCTAAATGTCAATTTTTCAGATCAAAAATTTAAAGTTTCTTGGTCACGTAGTCACTCCTAGAGGGGTACGACTGACCAAAGTAAGTAACTGCAGTACAAAATTTTTCGAACACCCAAAACTGCTGATGCCGTAAGATCCTTTGTGGCTTAGAGGTTTTTATAGATCTTTCATTGCCAATTTTTCTTCCATAGCTGCTCCTCTAACTGAGTTGCTTAAGAAAGATGCTCTTTTGTTTGGACCTTCCGTCAAAAAAGAGCATTCCAAACTCTAAAAGAAAAGCTAACATCTCCCTCCAATTCTGAAATTTCCAGATTTTTCTAAGCCCTTCTATCTGAAAAACTGATGCTAGTTCAATTGGCATAGGTCCCGTACTAGCTCAGAAGACCGATGGCAAGTACAACGCAAGTTGCATTTGCTAGCCGAGTCCTTACGAAGGCTGAACGTAATTATACAGAACTGAGCAAGAAGCTTTAGCAATAGTATGGTTTTTAAAAGCACTTCCGAGACATTATCATTTACTCTGTCATGTCTTGACGGGACCATCCCTCCACTGATACCTTATTCCAGAACAAACAACCTACTGGAAGGTTAGCCAGTGGGCCCTTTGGACTATCCAAGAGTTCAATCCCACCTTTGAGCATTTACCTGGCAAGTCAAATGTGTCGCAGATGCCTTATCGCGACATATTAGTATAGTAACTGCAGACCCTCCATTTAGTGCTGAAGATGTAAAGAATGCTCAACGAACAGATCCCATGTGGATCTGGTGTAATTCGATTCCTGCTCCAGGAAGATCTTATTCTGACTGTGAAGCCACCAGCACCCATCAGTGACTTTGTCATGAACCAAGAATTACTGTATCGAACAGCCGAGTTGGGTACTCCTAGCAGAAGAGTATACCAGTTAGTAATTCCACAGTCACTAGTGAATGTAGCCTTACAGCTAGTTCACGATGTACCAGGTGTTGCACACCCTGGTATGGATCGTTCAGTAAAACAAACCAGATTGAAATACTTTTGGCCTCGTATGTTAGTTAGTTTAATATGTTTATTATGCACCCCATACCCATCCTGTGGGCGGTAGTCAAAAGATTACAGAGGTACATAATTGGTCCAGGGACTGGACTCCAAAGTTTTGATAGCTGAGCAAGTTACAGAGGCAATGAACTCACAATTTACAAAGGTAATGAACTCACAATTTACAAAGGTAATGAACTCACAATTTACAAAGGTAATGAACTCCAGGTAAGTCTGGTCACAATCATGACAAGTTACAAAGGTATTTACAGATTACAGAGGTACGTAATGGGTCCAGGGACTGGGCCCCCAAAGTTTTGATAGCTGAACTAGGTACAAAGGTAATGAGCTCACAAGTTACAAAGGTAATGAATTCTGTAGAATGGTTACTTACGTTTATACTTTGGCTACAATCATGAACAAATTATAGAGTAATGAGCAATTCACACTTCCACACCCTCGTATGGCAACTGATATTTCTGAGTATGTTAAGAAATGTAGTGTCTGCATGCAACATAAAGGTAATGCTAATGGTCCTAATCCAATCCAAGTGTATCCAACTACTAGCGAACCGTGGGAAAGAGTTGCACTAGATTTGTTAACTAATTTCCAATGTTCCCTCCAAGGCAACAAACATCTGTGTGTTATGGTAGACCATTTCACCATATATTGTGAGTTAGTTCCTATTGCAGATAAGACTGCCGAGACAGTAGCTAAAGCTTTTAAAGAACGCATTATCTGCAGGCATACCACCCTAGGTCCCTAGTAACAGATAAGGAGGTGAATTCTGTATGAGATTCTTTAAAATTTGGTACCATGTACAAGATCTCTAAATCCACCATTGTTCCTCATCATCCTTTCCAGCAAGGGTTAGCGGAACGAACCCAAAAAGAAAGTAAATTGATGTCTTGAGAGCCACTATCAATCCCAACAGTGAAACTTGGATGAAGTTATACCTGATGTGCAGTGTGCTATAAATTCTGCTTACAATGTTTCTATAGGTGACACTCCACATTATGCATTGTTTTGGTGTAGATAAAAGTTTGCCCTTTTGAGTTGCTATATTCTAATCCGAAACCAAATTACAACCCTGATGATTTCATAGCAACTCGTACCAGCTTAGCTCAAAGTGTTTTTAGAAGAATCCGTGAAACAAATTCAAAAAATCAACAGGAGAATTTACAAGAGTCGCAAACACTCGAGCAAAGCCATTTCCCAAAACAAAGTAGGTTCGAGAGTTATGCTGATTAACTTTAACAAAAAAGTCTGCAATGCCAAAGCTTGATCAAAAGTTTGTTGGTCCTTATCGAGTAGTTGAACATATCACTGGTATTAAGTTTAAGGTTAGAGAGTAGTACTGGTCAGTATAAAGAATCGCCATTTAGATCATATGAAGTTGTATGTGATGATAATGATGTTCCAGCCCAGGACTAATGTGACAGACTCTGACAATCCTCCTGACCTGTACTCTCTTCCTCTGATTTCTCAGTCAGACGATCAACCTGAATGTCGTTTTCCCTACGTCAAAAGACAGGTATTGAGAAATCCTCAAGTATCATTTGTAACATCCAATTCAGATTTGCCTCAAATACAGCATGAGTTAGCCAATGCTACAGAGTTTGATCCTCCCAGAGATGACACCCATTCTGCATATGTCAATTTACCCTAGCAGAGTTGGGGTTAAATGTAAATAACCTGTATAGATGAATAATTACAGTATCAACTTATCAGTATTCAAGATTTTTGTGTTCATGTTCTCTCCGCATTCTGAGAGTTAACAGTCTAGATTTGAGTGCACCGAATCTGCTTCTGTTAAACACTTCTTTCTTTGTATATATTCCTTCCTCAGAATCCGTAGATCCCATGAATACAGATCGATCGATCAAATTTTTTTTTATCACTTCTATTGTGTAATCTCAACGTTGAGTTTCATTCGATGAGTTGTGCTATATTATACCTTGTATTGCATTACAGTTTCAGTTACATAAGCTTCCATTCCAATGTTCTACTTATGTATGTTATAATGTTTAATTGTTGTGTACTTTGACATTGTATAGAATCAGCCCAAGCTGTACACCTGCCATCTCTAGTTTGTATTAGTTGTATGTCGGGACGACATACGTTAGCGTCGCCGAGCTCTCAGTAGTAGTAACCAGTTACCAGTAACCAGTGTACCAGTAGTTGACTCACTACCAACCGTCTCTGCCTGAGTCACTGTCTATTCATATTGTGCTGACCACTGCAGTATTCAAAGACCCCCTCACATATGGGTACTGTGGGCGGCCAGTCAGTTATACGAGAGTGCGCAAGAGAGATAGGCAGGCTGTCGGGCGCTCCCCACATTATCTGTAATTATACGTAGTACCAGCCTACGTGAGTATTTTTACCCAATCCACGTGTTCGAACTCCCACATGATAGAGATAGGTATATGAAATATTAGTTGAACCACAGATATGATGAAGGAAAATGGTGAATGGTGCACAGAAGCATCTGTGAAGGCAAATGACCTTATCCATGGAGAGGAAAAAAGGAATTTACCAAAATATAGTGGTACCATCAATGTTATATGGGTGTGAAACATGGGATTTAAACATTGCAGCAAGGAGTAGGCTAGAGGCAGTGGAGATGTCTGAGTTGAGGGCAATTTATGGTGTGATTTTTATGCAGAAAATTCGTAGTTTGGAAATTAGGTATGGGATTATTTAAAAGTATTATTCAGAGAACTGAGAAAGGGTTGGCGAGGTGGTTTGTACATTTAGAGAGGAAGGAACAAAATATTATGACTAGGAGGTTCATAGTGGGGGTAAGGTCATCCCAGGAAGGTTGGAGGGAAGGGGTAAAGAGCATTGTGAGTGCTTGGGGCTTGGACATCCAACAGGCTTGTTTTGAGCATATTCGACAGGAGTGAGTGGAAGTGAGTAGTCTTTTACGATTCGACGTGCTGTTGGAATGTAAGACACGTAACATATATGAAATATGAAGGGATTTAGAAAAAACCAGTTTAGTGGACTTGAGTCCTGGAGGAGTACAGTGCCTGTACTCTGAAAGATAGGTGATTTATTATTATTATTTTATTATTTTATTATTATTTTATCATATCATCATAAAAAAAAGCGCAATCAAAAAATAGGTTGATTTTGAAATTGGGGAGCCCCCCGGATGTGATGCCAGACCTTTGGCCGATAAAAACTGAAGAAATTTTTATTATAATCAAAAAGAATAATAATTGAAAGAACAGTGGTCACCCACGTCGCGGAAGGGCCCCGGTTATTAATGTTATTTTTTAAAGAAAAATATTCGCCAGACAGACCAGACCCGTTTTAAAAGCAAAAACATAGGGATAAAATAAAATAAAAACATTTCAGGACAAAATTTGTGAAGTCTACATGCATATGTAAAACTTTAATTTTTTGCGTGCTTGGGCTAATAATGGGGTTGTGGTTAAGAACAAATATAAGAACATTAGTGTTTGTTCCAACCCCTGTTAGCCACCTCCCCATACAACTTTTTTTTGTCACCCCAATTTTTAATTTGGCTCAGGGGACTTTTAAAATATTTCAGAAGCCTGTAAGAAAATCTTGTGTCAAAATTTTTTACAATTAGAATTTTGGGGGATTAATATTATTTTATAATTTTTGAAAATGTAGTGGCGGTGAGGTGTTTTAACGACTAGAAATATAAACGTTTTTTATTTATTTATTTATTTATTTTTTTTTGAAAATGATACTGAACTTAAAAATTAAATAATTAACTAAATTACAACTTACTATAACTAAAACTTAACTAGAATAAACCCAAATAGAACAAACTTAAGTTAACTCTAACTAAAACTTAATATAAAATTAAAACTTTAATTATAACAAAAACTGTAAAAAAAATTCCACCCACATTGACAAAAAAAATTAAAGTATCAAATCGTTGTATCCTCTGTAAATCGTTCCCCCCTCAAGGAAGGTTTTTTCATGTTGGTGGGGGGTCTTGTTTTTATGGAAATTGGGTTGTGTCCAGTTCCCGATTAAGCCTGAATGCTTCACATCCTCCTCCCAGGCGTGTAAAATCCCCCGGGGTTTTCGCTCCCCCTTGATTTAAGAAAATGTGTACGTTATTATTACCTCTGACATTTTTGGGTTATCCTAGGTAATCTAGAAAAGTGTTATGTTGGGAAAATTTATGTAACTGTAAATTATGTGTCCTGTACCTGAAAAAAACTTACTAACGCATACATACATTTATACTATTTAATCCCCTCTACCTCACCTATGGCGGAAATTTTGCGGGGGACCATGCAAAATTTTTTACAGGATCCCAATGGAAAAAGTTACTTGTTTTTGGGGAGGATTATCTTAGGTTTTTTTACATGTGCATGATAACTGTGCTTATATTACTATCACTGTACTACTGTGCATACTACATATTAAGATAATTTAAGTAAATTCTGCCAGAAACTTTTTTTGATGGCTACAAAAAAAAATTTTGGGAAAATATAGACGAAATATCTCACCTATGTTTTACTCATCTATATGTGGTTGGGGGGTCGTTCTCAGCTCCTAACACCGTCTTTTCCTGGTCGCTATAGGTCCACTCTCTCCCGGTTAGGAGCCTTTTGTACTTTTTTGATGCTATGATGGTTTCCCCGGGTCTGATCGACTAAACTCTGGAACTCTTTAAAAATAATAATAAAAATAATAATAATAATAAAAATAAAATATAATATAAAAAAATAATAATAATAATAATAATAATAATAATAATAATAATTTTTTTCTAAAATTTAATAGTATGAAGTTAAACGTGAAAAATTTCCCAATTACCCCGATATAGTAACATAAAGAAATTAAAACTTCTCAGAGTACAAAAAAATTCCTTCACAAAATAGAGCGAAAAAAAAAACGTAAAAGACTGGGGGGGTGATCATGCGGAGGATCTCCCCTTTCAAGGCCCAAAACTTTGTAAAATGCATGTTAAAAAAAATGACGGGAGGTAATGGAACTTCAAAATAGGGATGCCAAAAACCCCCATGTGACACTCTTCAGGTCACTTGTTTATTAGGTGGAATATTACTGACACAAAAGCCCTTTTAAAGGCAGGTGAAATTGCGACCTAGAAAATGTGCAGAGAACCTTACGGGGGCATAACGGAGATAAAACACCTCGTTAGGGAAAGTTAACAACAGCCGGCAACAAACTATGGTTACAATCTCGCTCGCTACTCCTGTTGTGGGAAATTTTCCCTCACATCTACTTCCTGACGGCTCTATGACTGAAAAAAAAATATCCTAACGTCCTGTGACTGTCTGAGTCTTTTGCTTCCCAAATTTTGACCCCCTTTTTTCTGTGTCCCCTCTCTGGAATCCCGTCTCTGTCCACCTTGTCTTCCCTGCAGTTCTTGTATGTCGTTTTTAGTCTCCCCCGACCCTTCTGTCCTCAATGTCGTCAGTCCGATTTCCCTTAAAATTTCCTCTACAACATTCCCTTGAGTTGGAACTGCCTTGTTGCAAACCTTTGTCTTTCTCTAATTTTTGACGTGCTTGACCCGGTGCGGGGTTCCCCGCTGGTGTGCATATCCAGGATGGGCCTACCATACGTGTACAGTGTTTGAAGATTCCTTTTTTAAAAGGGTCGAAATGCTTTCCTCAGGTTTTTCCCGGTGCCCCTATGCGCAGCTTATTTGGTTGATGTGTGCCTCGGGACAGCTCGGTGTTATGGTCACCCCAAGTCTTTCTCCCCGAGTGAGGCTGTAGTCTTTGTCCCCCTAGCCCATACTCTGTCTGCGGTTTCTTTGTCCTTCCCCAAACTTCATGACTTTGCATTGGCAGGGGTTTTATTCGAGAGGCCCGTTTTGGACTACATGTCCAGCTGTCCCGGTCTCTTTGCAGCCTGCCTCATTCTCATCCGATTTAAAATTTCACCTTCATATCATCTGCAAATTGGTACACTTCAGAGCTATTCCTTCCTTATGTCATTTGCTATATCAAAAATAGCATGGTCCTGAACTGACCCCGTGGGACCCCCCTGTACAGGCACAATTATACCTTTACGTACCATGACTCGTTTTGCCCCCCCCTGTCAGGTATTCCCTGTCCCTTGCAGGCCTCCCTGTTATATGCGCCCGATCCTCCGCTTCTGACTAATCTTTGTGAGGAACTGTGTAAAGGCCTTCCTGCGTCCAGGAAAATGTAATAACCCCCCCTCCTCTCGGGGTCTTTTTTCTGTTACCTTGTCATTAAAACTCCCGAAGGTTTGTGACACGGATTCCTTCCCTGAATCCATGTGGTTTTTCTATAATTTTGTTCGGTTCCCGGTGTTCCACCACTCTCCTCCTGATAATCTTCATGATTTTGCATACTATACATGTCAGAGACACAGGTCTGTAGTTTAGTGCCTCGTTTCTGCCTCCTTTCTTAAATATGGGGACTAAATTTGCCGTCTTCCATATCTCAGATAGTTCCCCAGTTTCAAGAGATGTGTTGAAGATTGTGGTTAGGGGCACGCAGAGCATCTCTGCTCCTTCTCTAAGGACCCATGGGGAGATGTTGTCCGGTCCCATCGCCTTTGAGGTATCCAGGTTACTTAGCAGCTTCTGCACCTCCTCCTCGGTTGTTCGTATCTCATCCAACACTTGTTGGTATATTCCCTCTTGATGTTCCCTTCTGTGCTGTCTTCCCAGAGTCCTTCCTGTCTCTACTGTAAAAACTTCCTTAAATCTCCTGTTTAGCTCCTCACATACCTCCTGATCATTTCTTGTGAGCTCTCCACCTTCTGTCCTCAGTCTGATCACCTGGTCTTTGACTGTTGTCTTCCTCCTGATGTGGCTATACAACAGTTTCGGGTCAGTCTTGACTTTCGATGCTATGTTATTTTCATACTGTCGCTGGGCCTGCAAAGCTCCAGGCAGACATCAACCAAATCTTTCAGTGGGCTGCAGAAAACAATATGAAGTTCAACGATGAGAAATTTCAATTACTCAGATATGGTAAACATGAGGAAATTAAATCGTCATCAGAGTACAAAACAAATTCTGGCCACAAAATAGAGCGAAACACCAACGTCAAAGACCTGGGAGTGATCATGTCGGAGGATCTCACCTTCAAGGACCATAACATTGTATCAATCGCATCTGCTAGAAAAATGACAGGATGGATAATGAGAACCTTCAAAACTGGGAGGCCAAGCCCATGATGACACTCTTCAGGTCACTTGTTCTATCTAGGCTGGGAATATTGCTGCACACTAACAGCACCTTTCAAGGCAGGTGAAATTGCCGACCTAGAAAATGTACAGAGAACTTTCACGGCAGCATAACGGAGATAAAACACCTCAATTATTGGGGGCGCTTGAGGTTCCTAAACCTGTATTCCCTGGAACGCAGGAGGGAGAGATACATGATTATTACACCTGGAAAATCCTAGAGGGATAGTACCCAACTTGCACACGGAAAATCACTCATTACGAAAGCAAAAGACTTGGCAGACGATGCACCATCCCCCCAATGAAAAGCGGGGGTGTCACTAGCACGTTAAGAGACCATACAATAAGTGTCAGGGGCCCGAGACTGTTCAACTGCCTCCCAGCACACATAAGGGGGATTACCAACAGACCCCTGGCAGTCTTCAAGCTGGCACTGGACAAGCACCTAAAGTCAGTTCCGGATCAGCCGGGCCTGTAGGCTCGTTTTGTTGGTTTGCGTCAGCCGCAGCAACATGCCTGGGTTGACAGGCCCGTGTCCACCAGGGGCCTGGTCTCAGACCGGCCCCCGGGGGCGTTGCCCCCGGAACTCTTCCAGGTAAATCCAGGGGGCCCCCCTCCTTACTGTGATACTCGTTCCTGGTTCTGCGACTAATCTCCTGTATTTAAAATTATTATTATTATAAATATAAATATTATTTATAATATATATATATATATTTATTATATATATATTTATATATATATAATATTTTTTTTATATAATTTTTATATTATATATATAATATATATATTTATATATATATATATATATATATTTATATTTATATATATATATTATTATATATATATGTATATATATTATATATAAATTATATTTTATTTTGTTTTTATATAGTATATACATTTTTTATATATATATATATATATATTTTATATATATATATATATTAATATAATATTATATATTATATATATATTATATATATATATATATATATTATATATTTTTATATAAATATATATAAAATTTTTTTATATATATTAATATAATATATAAAATTACATTATACCTATTTACATTTATTTAAAATATTCATATTACTTATAATATATATATATATATATATTATATATATTTATATTTATATATTATATTTATTAAATTATTTATTTTTATTAAATATTTTATTTATTTATATTTTTTATTTATATATTTATTATATTTAAAATATATATATTATTATTTTTATTTATTATATTTTTATTTATTATATATATAGAGAGAGAGAGGAGGAGAGAAAAGAGGGGGTCCCCTTGGTGTAAATTGTGGGACCCACAGCTCGGAGAAGTGGATAAAAAGGCTTCAAGGAGATTATTTGGATTTCTTCCTGAAGCCTTTTGAATATTCCACTTCCCTTACCACCCCATCTTTTCATTCTTTTTTACCAATGGGTTTATATTTTATTACATAATATGGTAAAAAAGGTTCAAGAGATACATTGTTGATATAAAGACGGCATATAACTACATGGAGATGTGAGAGATAAATGTCTAGTAACTATTTTTAAATGTTTGTCATGACCAGCCGGGCTGTGGCTCGTACGTTGGTTTGCTTTGCAGCCAGCAGTAACAGCCTGGTTGATCAGGCTCTGATGCACCAGGGGGCCCTGGTCACAGACCGGGGCCGCGGGGGCGTTGACCCCCGGAACTCTCTCCAGGTAACTCCAGATTATAATGCGAAAATCTCATCCAGCTCTTCAGAGTGGGGCGCGTGCCCAAAAGACAGCAGGCATTACCCCCCTTTAAAAGAAGCGCTGAGTCGCTGGGAACAGAAAACTAGCTGCCCTGGGATCTCTAGTTACCCTGATGAGTCTTTTTCCCAGCTCCTTAAGGAACTTAGATGCACTCTTTCCCCATGAGCCAAGAGTCTCTGAGCCTATGGGAAAAAAACATATAATGATGGGCAAGTTCTCCATAGTTTCTAGATTTTTGGGACTCCCTGAAGCTGGTGGCTGCCCCTCCTTCCTCCCTGGTGTATTGGAGATAGGTATCATCCAAGATAGATGCACATGTGCAATCCCACACCACCTGCTTACAGTCTGTTCAGGCTTGAAGTGTGATACATCTGGACGCTTCTGGTGCCATCAGATCTGCATAGCTGGGGCGGCTCCCCTTATGCTGGGCATCCCGGGTGTTGTGGAGCTCCCCTTGATAATGTTATTAACCTCCTCATGTCTTGCAATCTTTTTTCCCTCGGATTTACGGCACAAAGACCATGGTACCCGAATCGGTCTGCTGCTTCACTGCCACAAATACACCTGTGTTCGGCGAGAATAGGGGCAGCAAGTCGAAGGGCAACACCGATGCGGATGGTCTGTGGGTCGAGGCGTGTGCCAAGGAAATAAGTCTGACTTTCTTGAGGGTTATGCTAGGTAATTTATACCAATGTTATTATGTATTATAATATGTGTAATTGTATTTACGTGTATCTGTACTTAAACAAACTTACTTATTCATATTTGGGCAATATTTTTTTTGCGGACACTGGGAAAACATTGCTCAATAATGGAAGTCTTTGGTGGCCCTTAATAACCCACCATCAACAAGACGAGTTTTCTAGAGGCGACGTAACTATGGACACCACACACAACTCCTCTTTAATGATGCAGCGAAACATAAAGGAAAATTCAGAGGCTCTTAAGGACTTCCTGGAAGGTTGAACGACTGGGAACGAGAGATGAAGGTTGTTAGACGAGAAGCTGTGTAACCAGGCGAGGGAGGACTGTCACTCTCCTGAGGTAACATCCCTCATTAAGATAGGATAAGATATAGATTTCGTTCGGATTTTTAACCCCGGAGGGTTAGCCACCAGGATAACCCAAGAAAGTCAGTGCGTCATCGAGGGACTCTTAACTTATTTCTATTGGGGGTCCTCAATCTTTTCCCCCAGGATGCGACCCACACCAGTCGACTAACCACCCAGGTACCTATTTGCTGCTAGGTGAACAGGACAACAAGTATAAGGAAACTGTGTCGAAATGCTTCCATCGCCGGGAATCGAACCCGAGCCCTCCGTGTGTGGAAGAAAGAGTTTTAGCCCCCAGGCCACGGCCACCAATATTTTTTTAAGTTCTTTCCGAGAGATTTTTTTTGTTTCCATGGGGGGATTTTTAAAATTTCCAAAGGAATTTGGGCTTTTTTTTTCCCTTTTCCTTTGGGCCCTCAAACTTAATTTTGCCTTGGAGACCTAGTCGGGGGATTTGGACTGGGCAGGCAAAAATTTTCCAGAAAACATCCTAAAGGTACCCTTTTCGGGGGCCGGGACATTTTTAAAAGGGTTTTTGTTTTTTTTTTTTGGTTTCCCAACTTCAGTGAAATTTTATACTGTGTTTTTAACTAGAAATTTTGGGGCCTTTAAAACACTGTTTTTTGGTATTGACAATTTTTAAAATTGTGAGAAAAATGTAAAATTGTTTTAATGGCAAAAAAAAAACCCTCCCTCCCTACAAAATTGGAAAAGGAATACAATTTTCTAGTCAAATCAGATGAAAGATAAAAAACTAAGCCCTTTAAATTTTGGGAAATTTGTGTTTTTTTAAGGAATTTTTTGGGGGGAAAAAAAATTCCCATAAAAAAAAATGGTAAAAAATAAAAAATTAAAACCTCTGAAATTGAAATAAAACCCATTTTTCCTCAAAAATTTGTGAAAAAATCATGACATTCCTACAAATACCCCCTTTGCAAAAACTAAAAAAAAATGTCAATAACTTTTTCCCTGAGTTATTCAGTTTTTTTTGTTTTCTAAAAAAACCCCTTTGCTCCCCACATCTAAGTGTGTTGCATTCCCCTATCTTTTTTTGACACTCCCGGGCTTTTAAAGCAAAACCCCCATGCTTCTTCACAAAAAGTCCTCACTAAAATTTTGCCATGTTGTGTATTTAGAATGAAAAAAACATAAAAATCTGTTTTTTGGAGTAAAAAAAAAAATTGTAATTTTTTTGTTTTTGCGTCACCCTAAAAGGAGGACTTTTGGGGAAATTTATATAAAACTTTTCCCTCTTGATGACAGAAAAAAAACAAAAAAATTAAAATTTTTTGGGAAAAATAACTTAGAAACATGATAAAATTTCAATTTTTGATTGCATCAACATGTTGCCAAAAATTATCACAAATTTTTTGGTAAAAAACCTTGTTTTCCATAAATTTTCAGTTTCAATTTTTTTTTCCCTTCATAAAAAACCTGAGGGGGGGGCCCCTTAAAGTTCCCCCAGGGGGGTTTCCCTTTTCCCCACAATGAAATAATTTTTGTTTTAAATTGCTGTGTTTAACCCGAAATCAATTTTGAAGGGCCTCACACCCATTCATTTTCTTCCTTCATTCATTTTAATTATTTTTTTTTTTCCTTCAAAAATTTTTCCACTCATTGAGGGGGTTTTTATCTCCCCCCAAAAGGGGTTCACTTTTAGGGGTTCAAAAATTCTTTCCCTACTCTATTTTTGTTTTAATTTTTGATTTTTGGGTCCCGCACCCAGGTATACTGTATGGAAAGGCCCATGTCTCTTACCCAAAGGAAACGGGATCATCCTGAAATGTGTCAGGAACATCAGGTGGCTCCCGGGCCCGGGACCTGCGTTGGGAAGTATTTAATAGAAGTTGCTTGCAAACCCAAGAATAATAACTGAAGATTTGAAATTCATGAAATTCTGTCCATTTTTGTTTGGCGGGCCTTTAATTAGTTAAATTTAATTTTTTTTTCGTACGGGGTTCTGGCTAAACAGGGGGGTTTTTTTTTTAAATTTTTTCTCAGGCTGCTCTGAAAAGCCCAAATTGTGGGGGGTTTTGCACATTTGGGTTTAGGGGAAATGGTGGTTACCAGGAAAGGCAGCACTAAAGGCTGGCGGGAGTTCAGTCCCGCTCATGGCAATCCGTGAATTTTTTTCCCCTTTTCAGTCTTGATGCCAGTGGGGGGTCTTCCCTAAAGTAAAAACAAAATTTTTACCCTCCCTTTTCCCTTGGATTTGGAACTTGATTCCCTTTCCTTTTCCCTTTACACAAATATACTTTTACCCTTACGGGTTTCCCCCTCTTTAAAAATAAGTTTTCCTAAAGGTTTGGAGTCCCCCCCTCTATTTTTTCATAAAAAATTTCTCAAACCTCTCCTGGGCTTAGCGTAAGGGGCATTCCTTTTTGCCCCCAAATTTGGGCCCAATTACTGACCTGGGAAGGTTTGCTTCAACCCTATCAAAATGCATCATTTTGTGTCGTCTGAAAACCAAATCCTTCCCCTCTTTTTTTAGCATTTTCCCCTTGGATAGTTCTGATAATTTTCTGTTTTTTTGTGGGAAAATTTGGGTTTTTGAGGTGGATACTGAGGTAGAGGCCCCAGACAAAAATTCACAGGGAGGAAATGGATAAAGGAGTAAGTACAACGTTATTAGTTTATATTTGGGAAAACATAACATAAAATTTTTTTAAGGGGGTAAAACATTTTTTTGAACATTTTTTTTAATTTAAATTTTTTTATATGAACTTTAAAATTTTAAAATTTTTAATCTTTGAGCAGACCCGGGAAAATTTCCCCTAAATTTTTTTCTCTATTTGGGGATTCTTTTTTTTTTTGATGTCTAATTGTGAACAAAAATTTATTCCTAAAAGTTGTAAAAATTTAAAATTTTTTATCAGTATGAAGAGTGAATTTTGTTATCTGGGTTTGATTTTTTTTTTTTTTCACCCTTTAACGTGGTGTTAACTTTGCACTAAAAAATTTGCAGCCTTTACAGGTTTGGGTGCATGTTTAATATAATAAAGATTTGTGCTTTTTAAAACCCTGATTTTCCCCTTTTTTTCTAAAACCTGCCCTCCTTTTCGGTGCAAGAAAAAACGTTAAAAAATTTCCTCAGGCAAAGAAACCACGGAAACCCATCCCCAAAAGAAAATAACAAAAAAAAAAAGTTGAAGGGAAAAAATATAGAAAAAAAAAAAAAAAATAAAAATTTGTGACTATGCTGCCGGGGGGGAAAAAAAATTTTGATGTGGTAAGATAAAAAAAAATTTTTTTAATTTGGGGTTATTTATTCCAGTTTTTTCATTGAATTTTTAAAAGGTTTTTTATGGGGAAGAACCCTTGCTTTTAGTAAGTAACTTGCGGACCCCCCTAGTCAATTTTAGTCTGAAAATGTTGTTATTTTCCCCCCTACCACATTTTGAGTAAAAAAGCCATGGCCCGATTTCACCAATTTTTTTCTTAGCTGGGCAAGCTAAAGTAGAAATTGCCCTTAAGTTTCACCATTAAATTCAGAATAAATACCAGTGATTTTTTGGGTGAATTAGAAATGTGAAATATTTCAAGTACCCCTTTTTTTAAAAGGGACATAAGGGTTTTTTTTTTTCAGTCAAAATTGTTCCCTGGACACTACAATGCAGCCCCTTTTAAAAAATTTAGAATTCTTTATAATCCCCAATATTTTTTAAATTTTTTATGAAATTTTGGGGAAAATTTAAATTTATTTGGGTTATTTACAATGGGGCAAAATTTTGAGTTTTTTTTCTAGAATTGTTTGGTAACTGCAACTTTAAAAATATTTTTGAGTTTTTGGGATTAAGGATTTTTTTTTGGTTTGAGAAATTTTTGATTCAATTTTTGTGAAAAATTAAATATTTTTTCCCTTGCAAAGTTTACATTCAGTTAGGGGTAAAGCAGGTTTTTTGGCAAACTTCAGACCTAGACTACTCCATTCCCCCCAGCTGAAGCAGGGCAGTAAAAATTAACCAAAAATTGCTGGTTTTTAGAAGTTTTCCTGTGACTTTTCCTTTTGGAAAATAAATTTGATATTTGGGGATGTTTGGGTGCAGTCCCCCTCTATTTTAAATAGTAAAAGTTAAATTGAAAGTTTTTTTTTGTATAACCCTCAAAATACCATTGGAGGGCCCCCCAAAGCGTAGTCTATTTTTTCCCTTTTAAAATTTAATTTTTTCCCTTTCCCAAATTTTCATCAGTTTATAATGGATTTGAAGACTTTTTTGTCTTTTTTTTTGGCCCAAAGTTTTCCAAAATTTGGGGACACGGGAGTTAAGTGGTCCTTGTTATGCAGAGAATAATTTGAAATTTAAAGGTGTCATTTTTAAAAGTTACAGGGGCCCCAAATTTTGGAGTGAAAGGGGACTATAGCAAACATTTCCCAATTTGAAGGGTAAAACCCCAAAATTCCTTTATGGCTTAAATTTTTATATAAAAGTCATTACTTTTGAAAAACAGCAGCAAAAACTGGTTCAAAAAATCAACAAATTTATGGCCCAAAAATAAAACACAATTTATAAAAAGAGAAGGGCTGGTTACAAAGGCATCGATGAAAATTGAGGCTCAAGCTTAGCTTAAAATTTGAAACTTTTCACTGTGATCTTTTTAAGGGTTTTTGGGGGGGGGGAAAAGTGAAGGAAATTGTTTAAAAGTTTTTGGAAATTTTCCCATGACCCGGGGAAAGGTTGCTGTTCCCCCTGCTTAAAATTTCCTGCGGGTATATCATTTTAGCCAAGCATTTGAGGAATTTTCCAGCTTGAAATGATCCTTCTGGGGAGGTCTCCCGGGAAAACAGTTTAAAAGAGCTTTTATGCATTTTTTTTGGGGGGGTTTGTTTGGGAAAATGTTAACCCTTTTAAGTAAAATTTTTTTTTAGGGGCCCTTTTTCTAATTTTTGGGAATTTTTAAAATATTTTGGGGGGTATTTTAACATCCTAGGATGGACCCTTTCATTTTTTAATAATATAATATTTTTAATTTCTTTTTAATACATGTACAAGGTTACGGGCCTTTGCGGACATTAATACATCCTACTATATAGAAAGCTGCAGTTTTGCTGAGAAATTTTGCATTTTGAGAAAATTTAGGAAAAGTTTTGTCCCAGGATGGCCCCCACACCAGTCGAAAAAACCCCCCGGGTTTACCCTTTTTTATATGATGGGTGCGGGGAATGCAGGTTTTATAAAAAAACACATAATTTTTTTCCCAAAGCCTACCAGGATTCAAACTCGGGCCTCAGTGGTGAGTGAGTGCGAAGGTGATCGAGCTATGGGAAAAATGGTTCATTCTTCAATTTTTTAAGCCCCCCAAACCCTTTCTGTTTTTAAAAAAAGAGAGGGTATCAAAATTCAACTAGTAACAAAATATAAGCAAATTTTTTTAATGACATAATTTTTATTTTAAGTAAAGAAAGGGGGGGCCCCCGCTTTACAGCGGGTTTTAATTTTCCGGGTTTAACTGCTGTAAAATAAAGTCCAATAAAGTGAATCATTGCTTTTGTTCCTTTCGGTTCCAAAATAAAAATGATAACAGGCTTTTTTGGCAAAACTTTCATTTCACCATGCGGGGGTTTCTGGGTTTCCCAATTCTCAAAAAGGGTAAAAAAAACTTTGGCATTTTTCCCTTAACCCCAGTTGCCCCAGGTTAAACCCATCAGTAAAAAGGGGTACCGGGGTTTTAGTCGACTGGTGTGGGCCCCCCTTTGGACAAAACTGACCAAATTTTTCCCCAAAAATTTGTTGGCACAAAAGGGGGTTTTCTGTGTAGTTACAGTGGACCCCTGCCTTACAAAGGGAAATAAATTTACGTTAAACCCGCCATACGATACATTTTAACGAAAAAATTTTTTGCCTCGCCTGCGAAAAAAAAAAACTCCCCCTTATGTTTTTTCGTCCAGGCGGGTCCCCATGTGGCCTCGGCCAGTTTTTAAACCAAGCCAGCCAGGGCGGTGCAATCTACGCAAAATTTCTTCCCTTTCACATTATCGCAGGTTTTTGGGGGTTTTGTAATGAAAAAAGTAAGTCACCAGGGGAACCCCCAAAAAAAAGCTTCTAGTGCCACCCTGTGGAAAAAAGGGTGGGGAATTATATAAAACTGAAAAAAGAGATTAAGGAAACGGTAAAAAGGGGGTTTTTGAAACTGCAAACCTTTGTGGATGAAAATCACCCTCCCCCGCTTTTGGGGCAAGCCTTTCCCTGGTTACTTTTAAAAATTGAAAAGGGTTGTAAAAACCACTTTAGAAAATCATAAAGGAAAAAAAAGGTTCCAGAGTTTCTGTGGATAGTTATGTTGTGCAACAAAAGGTTTCCAGTGACCTCAAGCGGGTTCCTAGGGGCCCTTAAAAAAAAAGAAGGGAAGTCCCCCCGGGAAAAAAAGGACTTGATACCTCAAGTCCAAAGGGAAAGGGGGTTTTCCCCCTTCAAAACAAAAACCCAAATTCCACACTCTCCCCTCCTCCCCCCCCATAAATAAATCCCAGAGCTTCAAAAAAGGTAAGGTTATGAAATTCTTTTCCCCTTAGAAAATTTAAACCCTGTGCATTTTTTTCTTCATTTTGTGTGTTTTTTAAAATTAATATTTCATTTTGGAAAAATTTTTTTTTTTTTCATATTTTGGGGGTTTCCCTTGCCCCTTTTTAAAATTTGATTTCACTTATTTTCTTAGGGGAAAAATTTTAATTCCCCTTTACAATAATTTTCGCTTAGATAAGCTCTGGAAAAAGGATTAAAAACGTAAGGGGGGGGTTTTTCCACTTTTCTTTTTCTTTTGATGCAGCGGGCCCCTGTATACCTTGGCATGATTTTGTAAAAAAAAAATATATTAATTTTTTTTAAATTCTTTCTTTCACACATTGGGCCTTTATCCCCCGGGGGGGGCCCAAAAAAAAAAAAATTTTTTTTTTTAAAAAATTTTAAATTTTTGGGAAAAAGGGGGCCCCCCCCGGGGGGGGGGCCCTTTACCCCGGGGGGGGAAAAAATTTTTTTTTAAAAAAGGAAAAAAAAAAAAGGAAAAAAAAGAAAAAAAAAAGGGGGAAAAAAAAGGGAAAAAATGGGGGTTTTTAAATTTTGTTTAAAAATTTTAAAGGGGCCCAAAAAATTTTTTTAAAAAAAAATAAATTTTCCCAAAAAAAAAAACCCCGGGTTTTTCAAATTTTAAAAATTTCCTTTTTTTTCCTTTTTTTTTCCCTTTTTTTTTTAAAAAAAAAAATTATTTTTAAAAAATTTTTTTTTATTTTTTTTAAAAAAATTTTTTAAAAAAATTTTTTTTTTTTTTTTTAAAAAAAAAAAAAATTTTTTTAAAATTTTAAATTTAAAAAAAAAAAAAAATTTTTTTTTTTTTTTTTTTAAAAAAAAAAAAAAGGAAAAATTTTTTTTTCAATTTTTTAAAGGAAAAAAAAGAAATTTTTTTAAAAAAATTTTTTTTTTAAAAATTTTTTAACCTTTTTTTGGGTTAAAAAATTTCCTTTTAAAAAATTTTTTTAAAAAAAAAATTTTTCCCCTTTTTTTGGGAAAAAAAAAAAAATTAAAAAAAATTTTTTTTAAAAAAAATTTTTTTTTTAAAAAAATGCCAAAAAGGGGTTTTTTTTTAAAAAAAAAAATTTTTTTAAAAAAATTTTTTTTTTTAAAAAAAAAATTTTTTTCCCCCATAAATTCCCTATTTTTAAAATTTTTTTTTTTTTCCCCTTTAAAAAAAAAAAATTTAAAAACCCAAAAAAAAGGCCCCAAAAAAAAAAAGTTTGGGGGGAAAAAAGGGTTTTTTTTTTAAAAAAAAAAAAGGGGAAAAAAAAAGGGTTTTAAAAAAACCCCAAAAAAAAATTTTTTTTTTTAAAAAAAAAAAAAAGGGGTTTTTTGGGGAAAAAGGGTTTTTTTTTTTCCCCCCTTTTTAAAAAAAAAATTTTTTTTGGGTTTTAAAGGAAAAGGGGGGGGAAATTTGGGGGGGGGGATGGTTTTTGGGGGAAAAAAAAGGGAAGTTTTTTTTTTTAAAAATTTTAAATTTTTTTTTTTGGCCCCCCCGGGGGAAAAAATTTTTGGGCCTTTCCTTTTTGGGGTTTTTTTTTTTTTAAAAAAAAATTTTTTTAAAAAAATTTTTTAAAAATTTAAAAAACCCCAAAAAAAAAACCCCCAAAAAAAATTTTTTTTTTCCCCCCCCGGTTTGTTTAATTTTTTGGAATTTTTTTAAACCGGAAAAAATTTTTAATTTTAAATTTATTTTAAAAATTTTTTTTTAAACCAAAAAAAAAAAGGGGTTTTTTTTAAAAAAATTTTAAAAAAAAAAAAAAATTTTTTTTTTTAAAATTTTTTTTTTTTTAAAAAGGGTTTTTTTAAAAAAAAAAATTTTTTTAAAAAAAAGCCCAAAATTTTTAAAAATTTTAAAGGGGGGGGTTTTTTTAAAAAAATTTTTTTTTTTAAAAAAAAATTTTTTAACCCCAAAAAAAAAAAAAAAGGGGGGTCCTGAAAAGGGGGAAAAAAATTTTTTTTTTTAAAAAAAATTTTTTTTAAAAAAAAAAAGGGGGAAAAAAAAAACCCCTTTTTTTTAAAAAAAACCCTAAAAAGGAAATTAAAGTTTTTTTAAGGGTTTAAGGGGTTTTTTTGTTTTAAAAAAAATTTTTTAAAAAATTTTTTTAAAAATTTTTTTGGGGGTTTTTTTTCTTTAAAAAAGGGGGGTTTTTTTTTTTAAAAAGGGGGGGTTTTTAAAGGGGGAAAAATTTTAAAAACCCAAAAAATTTTTTTTTTTTTTTTAAAGGGGGGGGTTTTTTTTTTGGGGGGGAAAAAAAAACCCCCCCCCCTTTGGGAAAAAAGGGGGAAAAAAAAATTTTTTTTAAATTAAAAATTTTAAAAATTTTTTTAAAAAATTTTTTTTTTTTAGGGTTTTTTAAAAAGGGGAAAAAAAAAAACCCCCCCCCAAAAAAAAAAAAAGGGTTTCCCCCCCCCGGGGGTTTTGGGGGGGCCCCTTTTTTTTTCCCCCCCCTTTTTTCCCCCTTTTTTTTTTCAATTAAAAAAAAAAATTTAAAAAATTTGGGATTAACCCAAAAAATTTTCCCCAAAAAAACCCCTTTTTTAATTCGAAATTTTTCCCGGGGGGGTTTTTTTCCAAAATTCTTTTTTTCAAAAAATTCCCCCGGGGGGAAAAAATTAAAACTTTTTAAAAAAAAACCCCCGGGGGCCCCCCCCAAAAAAGGGGGGCCCCCAAAAAAAATTTGGGGGAAAAAAAGAAAATTTTTTTTCCCCCCCCCCAAAATTTAAAAAAAAAAGGGTTTTTTTTTTTGCAAAAATTTTTTCCCCCCCCCCCAAAAAAAACCGTTTTAAAAATTTTTCAAAATTTTTTGGGGGTTTTTTTGGGAAAAAAAAAATTTTGTTTTTTTTTTAAAAATTTTTTTTTTGTTTTTTCCCCAATTAAAACCCCCCAAAAAAAAAAGGGGGTTTTTTTTTTTCAAATTCTTTTAAGTCCTTCTACCCAGAATACTTTTTGAAGAACTGCATTTTGGTTGAAAAATTCGATGCGCTTGAGATCAAGGAAGGTGGTACAGGAACTGTCAGTGTGCAGGTGAGAAGGAGTTCAGAAATGCTGCACACACCCTCCTTGCATGAAACCATGTAGCCAGGGAAAACGGGACTTTGTTTGATTTTATGCTAACACAACTTGAGCCTCCTCTAAAATGTTGACCAGGCAGAGTAAAATATTGGTCAAAACACATTTTGGTGACGGTTTTTTGGAATAAGAATCATGAGAAAATTTTTTTTGGAAAACCCCCCCTTTTAATTTTTTAGTCTCAAGTTAAAAGGGTTGCCTATAACTTTAATTGGAAAACTTTTTACTTGGATACAAAACGATTTAAAGGAAATTTTCCAATTATTTTTTGGTTTTTTTTTTTTCCCCCTTTTTTTCAATTTAAATTTTAGGACCCAATTTTGCTATTTAACGCTAAAAAATTTTTTTTTAAAAAAAAGCAAAACTGTTTTTGGAAAAGGGGGCCCATTCTCCCAAAAAAAAAAAAATGGGGCCAGGGTTTTTTTTAGGGGTCCTTTTTTTTCCCCAAAAAAAAAGGGAAAATTGGTTTCCCCCGAAAATATCTTTTTCCCAAGGACCCCACGAGGAAGCGTGAAATCTTTTGTTTGGGGGAATTTAAAAAAAAGGGGGGGGGGGGGAAAAAAAAAGGGGGGGGGAAAAAAAGGGAAAAGGGGGGGGGAAAAAGGGGAAAGGGAAAAAAAAAGGAAAGGGGGGGTAGAAAAAAAGGGGGGTAAAATTTTTTTTTAAAAAAAAAAAAAAGTCCCCCCCCGAAGTTTAAAAAAGGGGGAAAAAATTGATGAAAAATTTTATGGGAAAAAGGGTGACAGGAAAAAAATTCATACCCGTTTTGTTTTTTGGGGTTTAAAAATTTTTTTGGCTTTTTTTTTTGTCCGGGGGTTTTTTCCCTCAATTCGTCTAAAGGGGCCCAAAATTTTATCATTTTCAATTTTTCAAACAAGTTCCCTTTGTTTAATTTTTGGGTTTTTAGGTAAAACACAAATTTTTTAAAAAATTTTTTTTTTTGGGGGGGTACAAGGGAAAAAAAAAAAATTTGAGATAGTGGGGGAAAAATTTGGGGGGTTTTAACCGCCCCCTTGTTTTTTGGGGGGTTTGGGGGAGGGGTAATACCCAAAACATTTTGGGTCCACCCTTTTCCCAAAAAAATTGCCCAAGAAAAAGGGAAGGGGGGGGGGGAAAAAAGGGGGGGGGAAAGGGGGGAAAAGGGGGGGGGAAGGGGGAAGAAAAGGGGGGGAAAAGAAAAGGGGGGGGAAAAAAGGGGGGGGGGGGGGGGGGAAAAAAGGGGGGGGGGGAGGGGGACTATTCTGCAATTTTTCATAGTGCAATAACCAAAACGTGCCAAATAAATCCGTTTAATATAATGGGCTGTACTAGTTTTTTACATAGTATATAGTACGTGGTTGTTACATAGTATTTGATTTTAGTACATAGTTTTTTTTACATATTATATAACACAATTTTTGCATTAACACCCATACCTCAGCCTCAACTTAATAGTGACACAAAACACTAGGGACCTCTTGTTTCTTATATCTGCATTTGGTCACATATTCAAGCCAAAACCCATCAAACACTGGATGTTTTCTGGCCAAGATACTCCACCCCAGGTTTTCTGACATGAAATCTAGCAAGTGGTTTTGCATAAAACCCATGCCACCACAACTAGTGACAGATTCACGGGGAATGCAAACGAGACAATTCTATCATGTTGTTATAATTATTGTTAGTGGACATTTTTTGCTAGGATTTTCTGGACATGGCTTTAGGTGTATGCGTATCATGAAATACTGCCTCAGAAACCGACCAAATCAGGTCCCCACAGGACGACTCACATGCATTGTTGGCTTCTATTTCTTTCATTTCCTGAATTGCCTTATGCAGTGGAATGATCTCTGCAATTAACACTTGTGTCAGGCCACTTACATTCGTTCTGCCCTTATAAATTTGTCAGTTGCCACCAATGTCCGAGAAACTCAGTCCTCAAGACCATACCTAGCAGAGGAACTCATGATGTTATAACCTTCTATTACACAAGTCCCAGATGTTACTTAGGATGCTGTCATAGCCATAAGGAATCCTGAGACATCCCCACTTTGAGTTTTCTTCTAGCTATAGTATAACTTTTTGGTCTCATAGACAAGTGTGCGATGAGGGTATTACTTTGAACATTAAATTACAGTTCCATGCCTTCTACCCAGCATACTTTAATGACGATACTGCATTTTGGTTGACAAAATTCAGATGCAGCTTTGAGATCAAGGAAGGTGGTACAGGAACTGTCAGTGTGGCAGGATGAGAAAGGAGTTCATGAAATGCTGCACACACCCTCCATGCAATGGAAACCGATGTAGCCAGGGCAAACATGACTTTGTTTGATTTTAATGCATAACACAACTTCGAGCCGATCCTCTCAAATGTTCTTTACACAGGCAGCTAGTATAGAGATATTGGTCAAAACCTATTTTGGTGACTGGGTTTTGATAAATAAGAATCATGAGAAATTGGTTCATGGTTTTAGTAACCCAAGTTTGCAAAAGCCTCATGTTTTCTATAGTCTCAAGTAAAGGATTGCCTAAAACTTGACACTTGCAGAGAAGTACTTGTTATACTTGGTTACAAAATCAGATTTAAAAGGAATGTGCCCAATTACGGTTGTATAGAGTTTTTTTCCATCTTAATAGGAAAAATTATGGCTTTTGACATTTTTCCAGATTCCCAGAAATTTGTTTTTCGAGCTCTCAGAGATTTTCCTGGACTTATAGACAGATTA
This sequence comes from Cherax quadricarinatus, assembly GCF_026875155.1. NCBI lineage: Eukaryota > Metazoa > Arthropoda > Malacostraca > Decapoda > Parastacidae > Cherax > Cherax quadricarinatus. The sequence continues at coordinate 576 of NW_026486359.1, read as the reverse complement.
ATTTTTTTTTTAAAGATTAGTTCACATTTTTTTACCCCCTTGTTAAATTTGAACATAGTTGGACGAGTTATTTATCTATACTCTTGATAGATACAGAGAAATGTGACTGCATATATTTCATATATTTTCAGGACAACAGCACTGGCATCTCCTCTTAAGAGAAGAGGAAAAATAGAGGCAATCGGATAAAAAACACATGGAAACCAAGTACCGCTAAAACCACTAAGAAAGAACGAGCCCTGGCACTGAAGGAAGCGGTGAGTGATACTCTGTGTGTGTACTTGAATTCTTCTTGAACAGATAAGGTTGGTGGGTGCCTGCAGTTTTTTTATTTTTAGAGAGTGGTTCTTGAGTTAAAACATATTAACCACTTAGTTAATCCTTTCCTTGGACTGTAGCTTCTTCTCGTACAAGATAAAGTGAAATAAAAAAATATGTAAAATGAAGATTCTGTTTTTAGAAATAATAATTGATAGGTGGGGATGACCATAAAACATAAGATATGTGTTTACTGATGTGGCCATATGCTTGGATATGTGTATACTTGCCATCATAAATTTTTTCGTGATTGCATAC
>NW_026486357.1:0-13496 GCF_026875155.1 Cherax quadricarinatus | reverse complement strand
CGTAGAATTAGGGGAGATATGATTGAGGTGTCAGCGGATGGGTCTATGAAAGATGAGGTGAATCATAGAATTGATGAGGGGAAAAGGGTGAGTGGTGCACTTAGGAGTCTGTGGAGACAAAGAACTTTGTCCTTGGAGGCAAAGAGGGGAATGTATGAGAGTATAGTTTTACCAATGCTCTTATATGGGTGTGAAGCATGGGTGATGATTGTTGCAGCGAGGAGAAGGCTGGAGGCAGTGGAGATGTCATGTCTGAGAGCAATGTGTGGTGTGAATATAATGCAGAGAATTCGTAGTTTGGAAGTTAGGAGGAGGTGCGGGATTACCAAAACTGTTGTCCAGAGGGCTGAGGAAGGGTTGTTGAGGTGGTTCGGACATGTGGAGAGAATGGAGCGAAACAGAATAACTTCAAGAGTGTATCAGTCTGTAGTGAAGGAAGGCGGGGTAGGGGTCGGCCTAGGAATGGTTGGAGGGAGGGGGTAAAGGAGGTTTTGTGTGCGAGGGGCTTGGACTTCCAGCAGGCATGCGTGAGGGTGTTTGATAGGAGTGAATGGAGACAAATGGTTTTTAATACTTGACATGCTGTTGGAGTGTGAGCAAAGTAACATTTATGAAGGGGTTCAGGGAAACCAGCAGGCAGGACTTGAGTCCTGGAGATGGAAGTACAGTGCCTGCACTCTGAAGGAGGGGTGTTAATGTTGCAGTTTAAAAACTGTAGTGTAAAGCAACCCTTCTGGCAAGACAGTGATGGAGTGAATGATGGTGAAAGTTTTTCTTTTTCGGGCCACCCTGCCTTGGTGGGAAATCGGCCAGTGTGATAATAAATAATAATGATCGAGGTGTATAAATGGAAAAACAGGAATAAATAAAGGGGATGTAAATAGCATGCTGAAAATTTCCAGCCAAGACAGGACTTGCAGCAATGGTTTTCAAGTTGGAAAAATTTAGATTCAGGAAGGATATAGGAAAGCGCTGGTTTGGTAATAGAGTTGTGGATGAGTGGAACAAACTCCTGAGTAGAATTATTTCAGGCTAAACGTTGTGTAGTTTTAAAAATAGATATATACATGAGTGGGAGTGGGTGGGTGTGAGTTGGACCTGACTAGCTTGTGCTGCTGGGTCTGGTGCCGTGCTCCTTCCTTGAGTGGAGGTGACCAGACTGGGTGGGTCATTTGGGCTAATCTGGGGGGGGGGAGGGGTCATTGGTCTAATCTGGGGGGGTTTCATTGGTCTAATCAGGGGGGGGGGGGACATGGACCTGTCTGCATGGGTCAGTAGGCCTGTTGCGATGTTCCTTCTTTTTATGTTCTTATGTAACATGTTTCTTATATAATTTTGAAGAAAATATCTTAGATGGATTAATGAAATTGTCCTACATTAACATAAAATAAGACATTTAATGTGCCCAAGACTGATTTTTATTACATAATAGAGAGAGGTGCTCACAGAGAACGTAAACAAACCAGGTGGCGCACACCGTAATTGAAAGACCGCTCACCGTATAGAAAGTTTTGGTCATAATTTAAAATCACCGTATTAGTGGAACACCGTAAGGCAAAACGCTGTAAAGTAGGGCCCTACTGTATATATATAATGAATGAGATCAGAGACTACATTTAAAACAATTGGAACAATCATTTTTATTTTTATTAACACATCGGCCAATTCCCACCACAGCAGGGTGGCCTGAAAAAGAAAAACTTTCATTGTCATTCACTCCATCACTGTCTTGTCAGAGGGGTGCTTTACACTACAGTTATAAAACTGCAACATTAACATCCCCCTTCAGAGTGCAGACAGTGTATTTCCCATCTCCAGGACTCAAGTCCGGCCCCTGCCAGTTGGAACAAGAGATCATATTTACAAGAAATGGGATCAGGGACTATATTTACAAGAAATGGTATCAGAGACTATTTTTCCAACAAATGGGATAAGAGACTTTCTCAATTTGTAAATAAATTATGAGAACTGTTTCAGTTTTTGTCTTATGGCTAGTGTTTATAATATGAACAATGTGTTACAAATGACTTAAATGATTAGTACAAATCCCAAGAATTTGGACTTGACAAGCCTAGGAGCTATTCCACAAAATCTGAGTTTTTTCTTTTTTCAAATACAGTGGAACCCCAGTTTTTGTATGCCCCAGCTTGAATGTAAAACCACAGTTCTCTATAAAATGTATTTTTTATTATTTCCCATAAGAAATAATGTAATCCAATTAAATCCATTCCAAACACCCAAACATATAAACAAAAATACATTTTATGAAGAATAACTGTGGTTTTACACGTAAGCTGGGTAAGCTGGGGCATACGAAAACTGGGGTTCCAATGTATATTAACATTAAATTTATAAAAATTACAGTGTATGTACATTTATAGTAAAATTTAAAAAAAAAAATGCAGAAATTTATAATGAATAAGATTTAATTTGCCACAATTAATAAATATCAAATAAAGGCTACTCACTTTTTTAGCAATCCTTTCTTTTAGCTCAGGAGAGAGCCAATCAGCTGTAGTCACCTGAAGTCGCAGATCAACTTTGGTATTAATTTTATTGACATTTGTCCACCTGGTCCATTACTACGTGAATAAGTCACTTGCACCTTGTCTGCAAAATAATATTTTGTTCTAAAAAATGCAAAGCTAAGTATCGTTACAATACAGTACAGCCTCTCCTCACTTAGCAACGTACTCATATACCGATGCCTCGGACTTACGAAGGGCTCTCTGACCACTATTCATATCTAAATAATGTATATTAAGGCTGATTTCCTCTATTCTGTTTATTTCAATATAAACATTTAAAAATATACCAGAAATGTTATGAATGGTGCAAAGGTGACATTAAAACAATATCAAAGATGGTTGACACAAACTCACTCATTATAGTATGCTCCTCACTTAGCGACGAATTCGTTTAACGACGTAGTCTTAGGAACGGAACTCCATCATTAAGTGAGGAGAGTCTGTACACCAAATTTATAATTACAGTAGTGAATGACACAACAGCAGCATGATTTACAAGAAGTAGTGAGTGTGCAGTCAGGCAGTGGTCACCACGGATTAACAGATGGTCAGTCAGCAGAAAGATAGTACTGCAGGAAACACAAGCAATGTAAAGATATAAGCCTTATGTTATCTATTAGTGGTTCTGGATATTGTGTTCCCCACAGTTAGGTTTCAGACAAGCCTCCTAGGTTGGAAAGTTGACATCAGAGGATTAACCCGTAAACGGTCCAAATGTATATACAGTGGACCCCCGGTTTATGATATTATTTCATTCCAGAAGTATGTTCAGGTGCCAGTACTGAACGAATTCGTTCCCATAAGGATATTGTGAATTAGATTAGTCCATTTCAGACCCCAAACATACACGTACAAACGCACTTACATAAATACACTTACATAATTGGTCGCATTGGGAGGCGATTGTAAAGCGGGGTTCCACTGTATACGTTTTTTCAACATTTGAAAGTATGTAAAAAAAAGTAGATCTTCTTTTTGTTTTTTTACATTTGAAAATGTGTAAAAAAACTTTGATCTACTTTTTTTTTTGTTTATATTTGAAAATATGTAAACAAAACGTAGATATACTTTTGTAGCACTACACATGCGAACGTAGATCTGCTTGGACCGTTTACGGGTTAAGAACTACTAAGTAGCACAAAAGTAAATGTACAGTACCGCCCTGTTTACGACGTTTCGCCTTACAGTGTTCCGCTAATATGGCAACTTCAAATTATGACCCAAACTTGTTATACAGCAACCTACCTTTCTAATATGGCACGTGCCATCAGGTTTGTTTTACGTTCTCTGTGAACACATCTCTTTATGTCATGGAACTTTCCAAAATTTCAAGTGTTTTACAGATACACATTAAAATCACTAAGAATTTCCCTCTAGCCTTAACACCATCTTCCATATAATGATACATTATAATGATATAAAGATACATTAATGATATAATGATACATTAATGATATAATGATACATTAATGATTACATGATACATTACTGTTGAACGACAGTAAGTAAGTAAGTAAGTAAGTAAGTAAGTTTATTCAGGTATACACAAATACAGTTACATAGAATTATCATACATAGCAGCATATGTGTAGAGAACCTAGGATAACCAAAAAAGTCAGACAGAGTGACTTATTTCCATTGGGGTCCTTTTACCTTATTTTATAGTATAAAGGTTATAATATTTTCTTATTATTCTACAATGAAGATAACATCTTATTATCATACTAAAAAGACTATCTGCTACACCAAGGTCATTAAGACTATCTACAATACGAGGGTCATTACAAGGAATAAGGTAAAATTTACACGTATGTTAGCTAAAAAATAGAAAATCATTCCCTCCCTTTCTGTAGCTACATTCATCAGACACTTTTGGCACTCTTCTTGAACTGGTTCACGCTATGACTGGCTTTGACATGTGCGGGTAGTCTGTTCCATTCCTTTATTGCTGTACAATAAAAGGTGTTTGAAGCCTGGCCACTGACTGTGGGTACTACAAAGTTGTGCTCTCTCCCCTAGTACTATGATTGCTTGGTTCCCAACCTTGACAAAATTGACAGCAAGATATTCTGGACATTGTTTGTGAGCAATTTTATAAACATGATTTAGCTCAGTTGTTTTACTCTGTCTTCAACATTCAGCATATCCAACTGCTGTAATTCATCCTGGCCTACATGTTCTCTTGGTCCCAGCCCCAGGATGAATCTTACGATTTTGTTCTGGGTGATTTGCAGTCTATCTTTCAGTTTTTTTTGTCAAGGCAGAGTACCAAGAAGAGCAAGCGTAATCCATATGGCATTGTATAAGGGCTAGACATAGGGTCCTGCGAGCCTCAGTAGGTAGACACTGTGCTTGTCTATACAGGAACTTCAGTTTGGCATTCGCTTTCTTTACTACACTGTTCCCTATCAATTTCTCTGACATGCATGGGTCAAAGGGGATTCCCAAATATTTTACTGATGAAACCAAAGTGATGGGCTCCCATTACATTGAACATTAAAATTATTTACCCTTCTCAGTTTATATTTCGTGCCAAAGAGAATGGCTTCAGTTTTCCCTAGGTGTAATGATAGTTGTGTTGTCTACTAACCATTTGCTGCAGGACTCCAGTTCCAGTGTTAAAACATTAGCAATATCTTGTGGGTCTTTACCTGACACTAACAGAGCACTGTCATCTGCATACACATGATCAATACAATATAAAGTACTGTATATTAAGATTTCTACTACAAAAAGTTAATGTATACTGTGCCATATCGTATGCTACATATTAAAAGTCAGACAAAAGTTTCACATATAAGATATAATAATAATGATTAAATAAAAAATAAAGAGAAACTTACTCATTGGCACATATCCAGAAAAATTGAGGCCATCAGTTTTTGGAGGCTGGGGAATAAAGATGCAAATTAATTTATCTTTCACAGAGATAGTCATTCTATACTTATACAAACATGAACATACATACAAATATTATATTTATTATTAATTACCATAGTAACTAAAAATCTCAAAAAAAAAAAAAAGAAAAAAAAAAATCCATATAAGGTGAGCCTTTGTTTTTGGACCAATAACACTGGTCAACAACCGATATGCTTCCGAGACCAAGGTAGTAATTTTCAACTAATTTTAGGTCACTGATAATGAATATCATGGTTAAAATTGTTTGTTAGCTTACTTTTCAATATACACCTAAGTGTCACAACATGTTCCAACAGGCTTGCAGCAGTGTGTTTCTTACCACACTCACAGTCTCACTGCCCTTCATTATTGTTCCAGCAGTCATATGAAGATGGTTGTGCTGTGCAAGTTTATATTTTGAGCTGAAAGGTAGGTGATTTTCTTAGACAAACACTCTTGTGATGGGCTTGCAGGGCAGATACACAAGTACTGCTACTTTCTATGTGAATGGGACAGCCATGCAAGAGGTTCCCACTACATCAGAGAGACTGGCCACCTCGTCAACTGGAGCCTGGGATGAAAAATGTTCAACATCCACCTCTCACTGAACCAAAATATTGCTACCACCACTACACATAAAACTGGGCTTCATTTAGATTATGTTGTACAGTTCTGGTCACCGTATTACAGATGAATATACAGTGGACCCTCGATCAACGATGGCATCGTCTAGCGTTAAATCCGACTAGCAATATATTTTAACGCAAAAATTTTGCCTCGGCTAGCGCTAAAAAACTCAACCAACGCAATTCGTTCCATTCGAGACGCGTCCACTTGTGGCCAGTGTTTACAAGCCAGCCAGCCACCACGGTCCCATCCAAACATACAATCGGAACATTTCATATTATCACAGCGTTTTTAGCAATTGCACCTGCAAAATAAGTCACCATGGGCCCCAAGAAAGCTTCTAGTGCCAACCCTACAGCAAAAAAGGGTGAGAATTACTATGGATATGAAGAAAGAGATCATTGCTAAGGGGTTGGAGGTTAGTGGGGAGGATGTGGAAGAGTTGGTGGAGGACAACAATGATGAACTAACCACTGATGAGCTGCAAGATCATCTTCAACAGCAAGAGGCCAGACCTGAGGAAACTGCTCCGGAGGAGGGGATAGAGAAATTGAGGAAGTTGCCTACTTCAAAGACTAAGGAAATGTGTGCAAAGTGGGTTGAAGTGCAAACCTTTTTTGATGAAAATCACCCTCACCACGCTACTGCAAGCCGTGTTGGCAACCTGTACACTGACAATGTTATGGCCCATTTTAGGAAAGTCTTAAAGACACAGGAGGTACAGAGCTCTATAGACAGATATGGTATGCGACAGAGGTCCAGTGACTCTCAAGCTGGTCCTAGTGGTATTAAAAGAAGAAGGGAAGTAACCCCGGAAAAGGACTTGACACCTCAAGCCCTAATGGAAGGGGATTCCCCTTCTAAACACTAACACCATTCACACTCTCCCCTCTCCCATCCCATCAATCATCACCAGATCTTCAATAAAGGTAAGTGTCATGTAATTGTACATGTCTTCTTCAGTTTGTGTGTATTAATATTTCATGTGGTAAATTTTTTTTTTTTTCAATACTTTGGGATGTCAGGAACGGATTAATTTGATTTCCATTATTTCTTATGGGGAAAATTAATTCGACTAACGATAATTTCGACTAACGATGAGCTCTCAGGAACGGATTAATATCGTTGGTCAAGGGTCCACTGTAAATGCACTGGAAAACGTACAGAGGAGGATGACAAAGTTGATCCCAATTATCAAAATTTCCCTATGAGGATAGGCTGAACCCCGAATCGCACCTCTAGAAAGGGTGTAAATTTTTGGGGGGATAGACTGGGGTTTATAAATGGAAAGCGGGAAATGAAAAAAGGGGGATGTAAATAGCATGAAAAATTCTAGCCAAGATAACTCGCAGCAAGGGTTTTAAGCTGGAAAAATTCAGTTTCGGAAGGATAATAGGAAAGACGGGTTTTGGTAAATAAGTTGTGGAGTTTGGAACAGCCCTGAGTATCGTTATAGAAGCTAAGATGTTGTGTTTTTTAAAAAAATAGGTTAGATAAATACTAGTGGGTGTGGATGGGTGGGGTTGGATCTGACTAGGGGACTATACTGGTCTGATGCCATGCTCCCCCCAAAAGGGAGGTGACCTACTGGGGGGGCCATTGGTCAAGCTGGGGTTGACATGGACCTCCCCTGCATGGGCAAGTAGGCCTGCTGCAGGTTCCTTCTTTTTATTTCTTATTTCATAAAAAAACTTTGTGAAAGCTTGGTAAACCCCGGTCAGGTCCTAATTTTCAAGAGCTTTTTTAAAAGGGGGTAACTTTGAATCAGACTTCATGGGGGGAGAAAGCTGTTTGGGGAAAGATTCAAGTTAGTGACGAAGGGTTTTCTTGGAAACAAAAGAGAAGGAACATGAAAAATTTTGTGAAAAAACCTCATCAAAGCTTGAAAGAACATGGATGTACATGTCATTTAAAAAATTCATTTTTTGGATCATTTTTAGACTTTTCCAGTGAACTGGGGGGCTTAGTGATGAACATGGGAAAAAGGTTTCACCAAGAAGTTTTTTTCAACCATGGAAAAATGGTACCAGGGCAAATGGGGCACAAGAATGCTTGCAGACTATTACGGGGACATTGGCACGAGATGATTACAAAAACCTGCACTAAAGAAGGAGCTTACACGACGTTTCAGTCCAGCCTGGACCTTTTACAAATCAACAGTCACAAAAGTTAGTGTGCCCTTCAAAAGGGTCAAAGCGGGGACTGAATTGTCGTCTAAGGCCCCTTTTCTATGTGCATGTTTTTGCGTTTTGTTCCAGTCCAGTAGTGGCCTTTTTGCTTTTGTTATTGAAGAGATATTCTTCACCCCACTATAAATGTCAAGCAAAATTGTAGGGAGTAAGTACGATTGAGTTTACACCAAAAGACCAACTTTGTAATTTTTTAATAAAATAATAAAATATTACATGTTCTTATCTTTAAACCCTAACCAATAAGATTTTTCAAGTGACTTTTGGGATTCAGGACTGAAAATACACAAAAATTAACAAACTCATTTAAATGCATACAATTTTTTCAAAAAAGGGTTTTTGAACAGTGTTTTGCACAAGTTGAACTTTTAAGACTAAAAAAGATATGACAGGTTTATATATATTTTCCCATCACATAAATGAGGTAGGTGTAGCAAGGCATGGTGGGACGGCAGAACAGGGGCAATGCCCCCCATGGTTGGCAGCTGCAATTTTCCCTTTGGGTACATCTTTTTTGAACTGAACAGGTAACTAAAATGGAAGGAAAATACAACAAACAGAAATTATCATATCAATTTCCCCAAAAGACTATGTTAAGTGGCTTAAGTTTACCCGGAGGGGCCCGAGTGTATGCTTCTTTTCTGACAATGTCTCCCATTTCTGAAAAACAAGTAGCACAAGGAGTGGCATGAAACTATACTCCCAAAATCTGACTATAGGTTCTATTTTTCATAAATCCTTAAATCCACTTTGTCTTCCTTCTGATGACAGCCCAGTGCATTCTCTCTCTTGTGACTGATCTCCCCGGGTTCTCCACTTTTTTAGCCCAGTCTGATAACATGGGTTTCACTATCATATGGTGTCCCCGTGGCCTAATGGCAAAAGCCTCGCTTCAATGGGGGGGTCCGGGTTAATTCCAGGGGAAGGGGGGGAAAAATTAAAATGTTTCCCTTTCCGGTTTCAAAGTTCACCCATCAGTAAAATGGTTACCCGGTGTTATAGACTGGTGGGGTCCATCCTGGGGGCAAACTGGCCTAATTTCCCAAATCTCTGCATAACAAGTGGCTTTTTTTTAGTAGTACTGTACTGATTCGCTGGCATGTATGCCTTGTACATCTTGTAGTACCTAATTTTGAACCCTTTTAAGAGTTTCAAGGTTTGTCTACCTCTGACCCCGCCCTGGGGCCGGTCATCTGGTGCTTGCCTGGGCAACCAGGGTGTTGCTGCTGGTGGCCTACTGCCCCACATATCCCTCACAACCTGCCCGATTCCCCCTGGGGAAATCTCGTCCAGTTTTCTCTTTAAGGCTTCTACACTTGTTCCAACCCTGTTTTGATATCTTTTGGTAAATGTTTAAAAGTTGGGACCCCCCGGTGTTGAACGGCATCCCCCTTTTTGTCTCCACTACACCCCCCGCTTCTTAACCGGTTTATTTTGCACTTCCCCCCCTATCTCTCACTCCAGTATGTTGTTATGGAAGTGTGTAGATTTGGGACCAGGCCCTCGAGTACTTTCCAGGTATATATTATCATGTATCTCTCTCTCCTCTGCTCCAATGAGTACATGTTCAAGACTTGAAGGCATTCCGAGTAGTTTAGGCGCATTACTGGCTCAATGTGAGCCATAAATGATCTCTGTATTTGTTCCAGCTCTGATATTTCTCCTGCTTTGAACGGGGCTGTCAGCACTGAGCAATATTCTAAGTGAGGAAGCACTAGTGATTTGAAGAGTGTCACCATCGACATTATTTCCCTTGTTTTGAAAGTTCTCAATACCCACCCCATCATCTTCCTGGCTGTCGTGATCTTTGCCTTGTTATGGCCTTTCAGGGTCGAGAGGCCCTCTCCTAAACTCGTTCTCAGGGTCGAAAATTTTTCAGAAAAAAAAAATTATTTTTTCTTATGAAATGATAGAGAATCTTTTCCCGATCATAATGACACCAAAAGTATGAAATTTGATGGAAAACTTACGGAATTATGCTCTCGCGAAGTTAGCAGTCTCGACGATGTTTACGCATAGGCTATTTCGCCCACTTTGAGCCCTATTTTCGGCCAATTCCTATGTACTAGTCGACAAAAATTATATTTATTCCGCTAGAACTCCATTTTTTCTATCGAATGAGTACAAGAAACCACCCATTTACCTATTTCAACTGTCCAATAAAGTGATTAGAAATTGGCAATTTTGCCAATTTCACGCAAATTTCAGAAGATGCCAATTTCCAAACAGGGTCCAGAATAAACAAGACAGACATTCCTGGCACTAAAATAAGTCCTCTGTTCATTAGTCACATCCCCACGCCCCTCTTACATTTCTTTTGCTTTCCACTTTGAATTTTTATTCTCACAAAAAATAAAAGATTTACTGTTATGCAGACTACTGCATTAGTGTAGAAATGGAATAAATAATATCAGAGCACTCGTGAAAGAATATTAGACTCACCAGTTGACGTTTATTGGATGCCTGGCATGATTTGTTTACTTTTGAACTTTGGTAAAAATCGAACATTTCTGCTACTTTGAGCTCAATTTCAAGGTACTTTTCATTGTGAAACCAATCAAAATCATCTCAATTTCTGTAATATGTCTTCCATTCTATAAAATGAGACCAGGAAAACTAGAATACAACCATAAATACCATACGAAAATACAGTGAAAAGTCGCTGTTTTAATCCAAAAACACGGTCAAAGTTTTTTTTTTCATTACGTACTGTGTGCTGCAGGATTTTTTTTTTATACTGCGCACACTAACCATATAGACCCATTCTTTCATATGTAGGCCTACCAGCTTTCTCTTGCTAGATTTGAAGGCGCTAGAATTTAGGCGTTCTAGTATGTCAATAACCCTGATGCGTAAGCCGTACTAGTACATCGGAAACCCTGAAAGGGTTAAAAGAAAGGTCAGATGACATAATTATTCCCAGTGCCAAGTGTTTTTATCTGTCTGCTATGAGGATGAGAAACAGCAGAGGAGCCAGGACAGTGCCATGGGGCACTGAGCTTTTGACATTGCTGATGCTGGATCTTGCCCTGTTCACTACTACTGTTTGTGTTGTGTGTGTTAGGAACCCAAAAATCCATCTGCCTACTTTCCCCATAATGCCCATGGACATCATTTTGTGCGCTATCACTCCATGATCGCATTTGTCAAATGCCTTTGTAAAATCTGTGTAAATCACATCTGCGTTTTGGTCATCTTCCAATGCCTCCATAACTCTGTCATAATGGCTCAGAGCTGTGACAGGCACGATCATCCTGCTCTAAAACCATGCTGGTTCGGGTTATGCTGGTTGTGTTGGTCCACGAAATTTGTATTCTGCCATCTCATCACTCTTTCAAAGATTTTTATGATGTGAGAAGTTAGGGCTACTGGTAAATAAAGATATTATTACATATTAAGCGAGCAATATAATTAGGCCTAAAAAAAGGCATATACGGTATGCATATTATTACTTTAAATATTTCTGTCCTTGGCTTATAATGAATATATTTATTGAACATTAAAATGGTATTAAATACCGACAGGTTGTTAGGTAAGACATATATGCAACAGTTAGGTATCTTTATTACGAATAAAGATACCTAATAAAGATACCTAACTGTTGCATATGTGTCTTACCTAACAATATATTTATTGTAGAAAGTCTGAATAAATGAAGAATGGATATAATTGAAAACTGCTGTATGTATTAGAGAAACGCTGTAAAGCGGAGCCTGCCTGTACTACCTTTATCACATATTACACAGGTGATGTAGTGGATCTAGCAAAGTCCTGGATAATTTTCTTTTCAATATTAGCAAAGCGACACTTATCCTGCACTTCTGAATGAAGTGACAGTGGTGGTGGTATAACCTGTTGGTAAAAAATAATTCATCTGTAGTTTTAATCTGCTTTAGGGTATCAAGAATTTGTTGAGAATTTCAACTGCATTCCTGAGGAATTTCAGAAAAGCAAAATTATCAGCAGTGTTCATCCTAGCTTTTTCCTTAGCACATGCAAGACATACAGCAGTTACTTTCTCGAAGAATTCTGCAACATCACTAAAATTTTCTCTACATTTAAATGTACTGTACCCCAGACACAACATTCAGGAATGTAGATGAAAATCTCAACAAATACACTGATATCAGCAGATAAATAATTTTACCAATAGAAAATACAGTAATTTCTAAGTGGGGATTTATCAAGTCCCATTGTGGATAAAACATCATAATTAAGGTTTTTTATTCCAGAGGCGTCTTTCAAATTATCACCGACTGACTCATGTCATATCTACCAACCAGATAATACTGTCAATTCCACTGCCTGGACACTTAGGACTATAGAGCAGAGCTCTTCTGCAGGCTGTGGGGCTGACCATCACATAGCTATTACTTCAAGGGTGATGGACTAATTACATCATCTTTATATCTTCACTGTTCCTGCTGCCTCCTCTGTATGTATTTGACACAAGCAGCCTACTCTACAAGCAAAATGTTTTGGAATAATGATACCTAATTGTTGCACATGTGTCTTACTTATCGACTTATTGATACTGTATACCATTATCAGTTTCACAAGATCCATGTTATTTAGTTTATACATGTTATAGTTATTCTTTATTTCACTGTACAGATTAAGCTTCATCTGCCACTTTTCCAACCATAATATCAACCTACCTAAATCATCCTGTAGTACCCTTAGTGTCCTCATAAATTATTTGGAGACCTTTTTTTTTTGCGTCATAGGCACATTTACTTATGTAGCCCCACGAAACTTATTAATTTACATTGTACACAATATGGAAAAAGTAGGTATTTTTTTACACAAATAAACAGCACACAGGAAAAAGAAACTTATGATGATGATTCGGTTTGACATAGACATTAACTAATCACAATAACTAGTCCGTGTGACTAGTTAATGGTCCAAGTCAGACTAACATCGTCCTAATTTTCATTCTCCTACGTGCGGGTTATTTGTGTATTGTTCTAGACAGGGTATTGTCCCTTTTTATTCTTTCAATTCATTTCAAATTCAAAGTTTATTTTCTATAAGGATTACAATGCTGAGTTTACAGAATTTGGTTATTGTGTGGTTTACATGTAGTAAAATACTAATTACAGAGGGTGCCACTAGAACACCTAGCATGGCTAGGCATTTCGGGCAGACTTAGATTAATTCTTAAATTTAAAATACAGTGGACCCCCGGTTAACGAACTTTTTTCATTCCAGTAGTATGTTCAGGTGCCAGTACTGATCGAATTTTTTC
>NW_026486353.1:0-14236 GCF_026875155.1 Cherax quadricarinatus | reverse complement strand
AGTTCCACACAAGAGATTAGTGCAAAAACTGGAGGACCAAGCAGGGATAACAGGGAAGGCACTACAATGGATCAGGGAATACTTGTCAGGAAGACAGCAGCGAGTCATGGTACGTGGCGAGGTGTCAGAGTGGCCACCTGTGACCAGCGGGGTCCCACAAGGGTCAGTCCTAGGGCCAGTGCTGTTTCTGGTATTTGTGAACGACATGACGGAAGGAATAGACTCCGAGGTGTCCCTGTTTGTAGATGACGTGAAGTTGATAAGAATTCATTCGATCGAAGACCAGGCAGAACTACAAAGGGATCTGGACAGGCTGCAGGTCTGGTCCAGCAATTGGATCTCTTGAGTTCAATCCCACCAAGTGCAAAGTCATGATGATTGGGAAAGGGCAAAGAAGACCGCAGACGGAGTACAGTCTAGGGGGGCCAGAGACTACAAACCTCAACCAAATAACTGCTGCAGCATATGGGCGCCTAGCAAACCTCAGAACAGCATTCCGATATGTTAATAAGGAATCGTTCAGGACCCTGTACACCGTGTACGTTAGGCCCATATTGGAGTGAAGAAACTAGAGAAAGTGCAAAGGTTTGCAACAAGACTAGTCCCAGAGCAAAGAGGTATGTCCTACGAGGAGAGGTTAAGGGAAATGAACCTGACGACACTGGACGACAGGAGAGAATGGGGGGGACATGATAACGACATACAAAATACCGAGAGGAATTGATAAGGTGGACAAAGGCAGGATGTTCCAGAGATTGGACACAGTAACAAAGGGACACAGTTGGAAGTTGAAGACACAGATGAATCACAGGGATGTTAGGAAGTATTTCTTCTGCCACAGAGTAGTCAGGAAGTGGAATAGTTTGGGAAGCGATGTAGTGGAGGCAGGATCCATACATAGCTTTAAGCAGAGGTATGATAAAGCTCACGGTTCAGGGAGAGTGACCTAGTAGCGACCAGTGAAGAGGCGGGGCCAGGAGCTTGGACTCGACCCCTGCAACCTCAACTAGGCGAGTACACACACACACTGCTTCACAGAAGGCGTCAGTGACCTAGCACCCGTTGGGGCTTTCATAGAATGCAGCTTCTAATTAGAAATTTGGTATAATGCTAACGAGGTAATTGGTATGGCTCGTTTATATCAACTTGCTTGTTAAGTGATAATATCTTCAATAATCAAGTATGGTGTTTGACTTTTTCTCCTGGCAAGGCTTAAATGAGTAATAAACTTCTACCTATTTTTGCTCTGTTTATAAGTAAGTATAGGAGTATGTGTGTGTTTATTTACCAAGGTGGTGAATATACCTCCATTCTGATCGATTTCTGCCAGTTTCTCTTGAAATATTTTATCTTTTTAAAAACAAAGTTTTTCCTCTGTTAAACCGGCTCTATTGTTATGTGAGGAAACTCCTCGTCTTTAAATTTTCTACACAGTATTTTTCTTAGAATCGTATAAGTACATTATTACGAACACAGGTACTGAATGGCCTGTGAGACCTGGTCGTAATGAGAATTGGAGCAAACAAACCCAGCAGTAGACTGTAATGTATATTTTGCCTTCACCCACTCTACACAGGCATGTACATTATGTACAGATGAAAGAAGTGTACACCAAGGTGACAGATGACAAAGCAAAAGCCAGAGTGTGTGTGCATGGTACTTAACTACCAGCAGGTAGGCAAGTCTTCCAATGCTTTGGAGCGCTTGCCTGTGATTGGTTAATGAACCAAGGTACTGATTTAACGATGGGTACCCTATTGATTATTAAACCTTTAGCACCAGGTTCACTGGTTGGGAGGCAGCCTATATGGGAGTGTGACATACACTGAATAAATTATAACCACTCTTTGCTTGCCACATACATCTTATGACAATACTCGGCAAAAACACACCCTTAAAATTTCCAGTTGATGAAGTTATAGCACTTAAGAATCTGAATGTATATTAATATGTAATATTTCAAGAATAAGGATGTCTATGTACATCAGGACTGACACACTGGAACTTTTATCATGAAAATAAAACAGAGAATTGGAAGATTACTGTATAGTTTTTGTCTAGAACTGACGCCTCTCTTTAGTTTGCTGAACATTACGACTCAGGGCTGAGGGACTGATTACCTCACTCCTCATCTTCCACCATTTATCTTTGTACCGGACTAAGGAACCCACTAGTTGGCGAAACGTGTCCACAGCAAAGATTCCCAAATGTTGCAATTATCCAATTCTTCCACTACTAGGTGAGCAGGCAATAAGTGTAAGGAAACATGCCCAACTTTTCCACCAATGATGGGAATCCAACTATTGACTCTGGGTATGTGAGCTGAGGTCGCTACCAACAGAGCCACGGGACACCATTATTATTTCTATATCTGAATATCACTTCCTGAGGTCTTCTTTGCCCTTCTAGTTTTGACAATATTGTCTTCCTGGGGTAACTATTTCCCTGCATTAAGAGGCACGTAAGTTCCCCTATCTTCTAATAACATGTTCATTTTACCATTGTAATCTACCTCGTCCATAATTTATATCGCATTTGAGATAGTAATTATGGACAAGGTAGATTATAGTGGAAAACTGATCATCTTATTACAAGACAGTGGTACTTACGTGCCCCTTAAGTCATCTTAAGCACTCGTTCCTTCTCTTTTTGCTAACCTCGTTTCATCACTTTCATATCCTCTTATCCCTCCATCTCTTGTAATATTTTTTCAATGTATCTCTTCTACCTCCTCTCGAGTCTAGCTTCTAATAATTTATTGAAACTTAGCATTAGATCATTCTCTCCTTGAAAATGTGCATTCAGGCATGAGTGAAACATGAATGTGTGTGCATATAAAACGAATTTAATAAATTCCCCTTCAGGGGGGTGTTTTGTGTTCGTGAAAGACTTTTTGAAAAAGGGTTTGGGGAATTTCCCCTTGTGTTTTCGATAAAGGCTTTATTATCTTCACTCATTCTCTGGGGTTTTGTAGACCCCTGCTACCCAGGTTTTCCTTTTCACCCATTATAAATAATAATTTTTAAATGTATTTCGGTCGCTTTTGCCCCCCGGAAAAATTTGTATCCCCGTTTTTATATCCCCGGGTTTCCCTTTGGCCTCTTTTGCACGGATTAAATATTTGCAGGAAAAGTTGATTACTTTTTGGAAACATTAGCTTTTGAAGGGTTTGAAGGTAATCGGAAAGAGGCATTCAAAAGGTTTTTCCTTATAAAAATTAATCCCAAAATTTCTTCAAAAAAAAAAATGAAAAGGGTTAGGACTTTCAAAAGCTAAAAATCTTATTCACCCTTTAAAAAAACCCAAAAACCCACAGGCACGTTGGGTTTTAAAACCCCACTCAAAAGCTGTATTATTGTGTTTTCAGCATTAAAAAGGTTAAGGGGCAATCGGGTTGGGGACATTTAAAAAAATTATTGCACAAAAAACAATATTTTTATTTTTCCCTTTCTTCCCCAAAAAAAAAGGGGAAAAACTGGGATTTAACATAGGCTAAAATCAACCCCAAAAATTTTTCTTTATGTAAGATGCCCCAGCTTTAAAAGTAAAAAAGGGGGTGCAGTATGTAGGTTTTATGTAAGCTTGTACACACAAACAGTTTTTTTAAAAAAATATTTTGAGGACGCATAGATGTTATATGCACAAAAAAGAACTATGTTGATTTAATCTAGGAAAAACCAAATAGTCGAATATTATGACTTCTGATCAGAAAAAAAACATTACCCATTTTTTTCCCAGCAAAAAATTTTTGTTTAAAATAAAATTAGCACATTTTTTTAAAACCACCTAACATCAAAGAGATTGTTTCCCTTTGATTTAGGGTTTGTATTTTCCAGTTTTTTGGGTTTGAACCCAGCAAAATTTGAAACTACTCACCCAAAAACCCCTGAAAAGCTTCATCCGTTTCAAACAAAAAGTTTAGCCATTTTTTAATTGATGCTTTTAAACAGTTGTTATATTTTAATGAGAGAAAAGCGAAAAAGGCCCCGTAGGGGTCATGTTCGCGTGTAGAGTGGGAGGCTTTTCATATTTGACCCAAGGGAAAAGATAAGTCTTTTTTTTCTTGGATGAAGACCCCCTCCCCCGCATAAAGGTAAAAATGCGTAAGAAAAAAGATAAGAAAAGATTTCGTTCGGTTTTTTTAACCCCCGGAGGGTTAGCCCCCCGGAAAACCCCAAAGAAACCCCCAGTCCCGTCATCGGGGCTGTTTTAAACTTATTTCCATTGGGGTCCTCAATCTTGCCCCCAAAGGAGGGCGACCCAACCAGTCGACTAACACCCAGGTACCTATTTGCTGTAGGTGAACAGGACAATGGGTGAAAGGGAAAAGTTTTTTAAAAATGTTTCCACCCGGGGGAAAACAAAACCCCCGGGCCCTCCGTGTGTAAAAGGGGGGAGTTTTAAAGCCACCAGGCAAAAGGGAATAAACACACTCCATTAAATTTTCCCAAACCCTTTTAAAAGTGGGGACACAAGAAAAAAATTTAAAAAATCGTTTTAAAAAAAAACCCTTTTACATTTAAAAACCGGACAACCAAAATTTTGTGAATACCTTTGTAATTTTGGGCCCATAGGGAAATTCTACATGAAAAATAGACCCCAGGGAAATCTTGTCCGGGGGAAACACTTCATTAACGCTAAAAATTTTTGAACCCGGATGAAAAAAAGCTTTTTGGGAAAAAAAAAAAAAAATTGGGAGGAAAGAAAAATTAGAAAAAAAAAAAGTTGTTGGGAATGTTCCCCCCAAATAAAAAAAGTCTCTCCTCTTTAAAATTTAAAAGGGAAAAATTAACAGCGAATTTTTTAATTTCTTTCCGTTTTTTTTCTCTTTAACATTCTGTTTAAGTTTCTTTTACGGTCCCAAAAAAAACAATTTTTTGGATCCAGTTTTTTAAATTTTGGAAAAAAAGGCAAAATTGGGGACCCAAGCAACCAAAAAAACAGCAAAAATTTTCCAGTTAAGAAAAAACCCGATTTAGGCTTTGAATCCGGTCAAAAGAGGCATTCTCCCGTCATTATATGGGAAACCAAATTTTAAATTTAAAAGAACGGGCAAATTTAAAAATTTTCACAGCTCAAAGTGACAAACTTTGTATTAATAAACCCCAGCAGGGGGTCAAAGTTTTAAAAGGTGATCAGAAAAGCCGTTCTCTAGTCATTGATCTCATTCTGTGTACAAAAATTTTTTTTATCCCAAATTTCCCGTAAAATTCCAAACTAAACTTACGAGGCATCATCCCTTTCAGAATTCCCTCATCATTTTTATTTTGAAGTCAGTCGGAAGAAGCATTCTTTAATTATTTAAAACAAAATGAATATCCCCAATAAATTTAATAAAATTAGGGAAAAAAAAAGGAAATTAGCCGCCCAGTTAAAAAACGCGATCTTCTGTTCAGAAAAAAAAAACGACGGTAAAAATTTTTTAAAGGCCCAGCAGAGGTGCCCCAGTTCGTCCCTAAAATTTCATCAGCTCCAAAATTGAGGTCCGGGGGGTTTATCCCCAGGTAGGGGGGAAAATTAGAAAGGTTTCCCTTTAAAATTTCCTTTCCCGTCTCTGTTATCCATCAGTTTAAAAAAGGGTACCTGGGTGTTAGTTTGACTGGTGTGAGGCGCATCCTGGGACAAAATTGGGTTTAAATTTTCCCAGAATGCTCTGTATAAGAAGCGGCTTTTTATTTGGGAATATTATTAGCCCAGGCCTGTGTGGGAAAATTTGTACTGTACGAAGGAAATAAAAAATTGTTTTATTATTAATTTTTTTTTATTATTATTTTAAATTTATTCCCCTGTTATTGTATTTCCCAAGAATTTTTAAGTTTTTTTATTTTACAACATCAGCCAGTTTGACTGAAAAAATTTAACTTTAAAGGGTTCTATCCTGGCCCCAAGATGCATCAGCCGTTAAAAAGCTGAAAACAATTAAAAATTTCACTATTTTAATATAAAAAAAGGTTTTAAACCTACTCCGCACATTTCATTTTTCCGCCGTCGTCGGGTTTTTAGGGACTTTTTTTTTTTGAAAAGTTTTTTAAAAATTTGGCCTTTTTGAGGGGTTTTTTAAGTTATCCCGGGGGCCCTTCCAGAATGGGACGAAACGGGGGCCAAACCCCGTTTTTCATGGGAATCCCAGGATGCTAAAATTTTCCAAAAATTTGGTTCTGAAAAAAAAAATTAATTTTGGTGAAAAATTTTAAACGATTTTGGGTTTAGGGCTTTTTTAGTTATGAGCAAAAAAAACGAGAAGTTGGGGAAAAAAAAAAAATATTTTCCCTCTTTGGGAGTTTAAAACAGCAAAAAAAAAAAAATAATAATAATAAATAAAAATAATAAAAATAAATAATAATAATAAATAAAAAATTATAAAAACTTTAATAGGAATGTAAAACAACTGGTTGTTAATTGCCCCCGCGCCGGCCCCCAAAACAGGGACCTTTCCGTTTTTTGGAATTTAAACCCTTATCCCTTTAATTAAATGTCAAAGTTTCCCTGAGCGTGGGCCTTCCTCAGTCATTCAATATCACAGTTTTGAAAAAAACACTGGAAAATTTCCCTTTTTTAACCCTTTTCCCCAAGTTTCTTTTTTAGTAAAACGGGTCCGGGGGGGGCCCCGGGTTTTTTTGGCCGGTGGGGGCCCGGGAAGAAGGGAGGATTAAAAAATTTTTAATTAAAAAGGGGGGGAAAAATGGAAAGGTAACTGACCTTTACAGGGTTTTTATGTGGGGTTTGCCCAAAGAAAAGTTTCCCTTTCCCCCCAAATTGGGTTCCCCCTAAAGGATGGGGCCACTTTTTTAAGTTGGTCCCAAAAAACCCCCCAAAATAATGATTTATTCCAATTTTTTCCCGGGTTTTGTTTCTTCTTGGGGAAAACTTGTTTTTTTTATTACAATTTTTAAAACCTGTTTTCCTATTCCTTTGTCTGACCCTTTTTTTTTTGAAAACCTTTTGGAGGGCCCTTGGTGGTTTTCGCCCACTATTTTAACCCCCTTTATTTTTTTCCGGGTTTTATTTATTTCCCCTCGGGGTTCTTTCCCCCCCTTAAATTCCTTTTTGGCCTTTTGGAGTGAATTAAGGGTTTTTTCAAATTTTCATGGGAAGGGGTTTAGAAACATGGATTCTTTTGTTCCTTTTCCCTTTGTTAAGATTTTCCCAAGCTTTTTCCCTTCTGTAATAAATAGGGGTTTTAAAAACCGAAATAGGCATTTTCTAAGGAAAGGCCAACCAAAGGAAAAGAAATTAACAACCTAGGACTTTTTTTGGTTTTTGGGAATAAATGGAGGTTGTTTTGGTTTTGGGTTTTTTTGCCTTTTAAAACTCCTAAATCCTTTTCGCAATCGGTAGTATTAAGATCTACATTATCTAGTTTATATGTGGCATGGTTATTTAACTGTCCAACATTTACAACTTTGCATTTGTCAATATTAAATTCATCTGCCACTTCTCCGACCATTGCGTCAGTCTATTCAAAATCATCCTGGAGTGCTCTAATGTTCCTCATTAGAATAAATTTGGACGGCCTGTTTTGCTGTCATCAGCAAATTTGCTTATGTCGCTATTTATTCCCTCATCTATGTCGTTTATGTAAATTGTGAACAACAACGGGCCCAACACTGACCCTGAGGAAAACGCTTGTGACGTGTCCCCATTCTGATTTCTCCCCATTTATTCAAACTCTCTGCTGTCTATTTTGTCAGCCATGCCTCTACCCAGGAAAAAATTCCCTCTATTCCGTGTGCCTTAAGTTTCCCTCATTAGCCTTGAAGGGGAAATTTCTATCGAAAGCCTTACTGAAGTCCATTACACAGTATCATATTCAATACCATGATCTACCTCCTCAAACACCTTAGGGGAAAAAAGTTAGTAAATTCTTTAAGACGGAACGCCCTTTGTAAAACATTTGTTGAGAATCATTAATCAATCTGTGCCTGTCAAGATGGCTACGAATTGTTTTCGACAATTATTGATTTCCATAAATTTTCCCACTATGAAGGTAAGGCTTAATATGGTCTATAGTTCGAACCCAAGGACCTGTCCCTGCCTTGTAAATAGGTATTACATTTGCCATTTTCCACTTATCAGGCACTATGCCAGTTTGTAGTGATTATTAAAAAGTTTAGCCAAAGGTATGCTAAGTTCCTCTTTACTTTCCCTTTTAAAACACCCTTGCAAACAGTTCATCAGGACCTGGGGATTTTTTTAGGTTTTAGTTTCTCTATTTGTCTGAGGACCATGTCACTAGTTACCGCTATCGTACATAGTTTATCATCATCCTGTTCTACGTAATCTATTATTTCGGAATATCGCTAGTTTTTTTCCTGGGTGAAAAATGAGAGGAAGTAGGTATTTAGTATTTCACACATATCCCATCACTGTCGTGTCTGACCAGAGTTACTCTTAAGTGGGCCAATCTTGTCCCTAAATCTTACTTCTGTAAAACCTGAAAGAACCCTTTTTTGGGTTAGTCTTTGAATCCCTTCGACCTTTAGCCTCATAATCCCTTTTTGCTTTTCTTATTCCTTTTTTTATTTCTCTCTTTAATTGAATAATTGATTTCTTAACTGCCCATCCCTCTTTTGATACGCCTATTTTTTGCCTCTCTTTTGACCAATGAGATGTTTTAATCTATTGTTCATCCTTTGGGATCATTTTTGTTAGATCTAATTTCCCCTACTCGGAACAAAAGTTGTTTGGGCAGCTAGAAACTATGCTTTTGAAAAAACGTCATATTGGCAACCAAGATCACCTACCTGACCCATAGTCAGGACTCCAATTTAGCCCACCCAAGTCATTTTTCAGCCCCATGAAGTCGGCCAAGCGAAAAATCTGGGACAGAGATTTGATTGCAGTTATCTGGGTAATTCCATGATATATTGAAACTAAGTGATTTGTGATCACTTTCCCCAAGCTCATCATAAACCTCAAGATTATTAATTAGTGAATCTTTGTTGGCAAGATCCAAGTCAAGCAGATTTTTTTCCTCTAGTTGGTTCTGTCACAACCTGTTCTAAAAAGCAATCCTGAACCGTATCAAGAAAGTCACTAGACTCAAGATTTCCTGTCATATTGTTCCAGTCAGTTTGTCTAAAGTTAAAATCTCCATTATCACAACATTTTCATATTAGATTGCCTTATGAATTTCGTCCCTAACAGCTTACTGCACTCCCCATAAGGTTTGGGGGCCTATAAATCACACCCAAAATTAATTTGTCACGTCCCTCGAGAAACTGTAGCCAAACCGATTGTGTGTTCGATGTCTCTAATCTTATATCATGTCTAAGACAACAATTTAAATTTCACTGACATACAATCGCCACACCCCCACCCTTCCTGTTGACCTATAATGTGGGAATAGTTTTATAACCCTGTATGTTGCATTCAGAAGGCATTTATCTATCTTTCAGGTTGAACCAGGTCTCTGTTATACCAATAATATCTATATTACGTACACTTGCAAAATAATTTTAGCTCATCTATCTTATTTCTTAGACTCCTACTATTTGTATAGTAAACCTTTAGGGAGTAGTCACTCGTTGCCCTCTACTATCTCTCCCTTTTTTTGTTGATCAGTTGATTTGCCATTACTAGCAACTTTATTTTGAATATTGTCTTTTAAACATATCCCCCGAAGTTTTCCCGGTAAAAACTGCTGTTTTTAACCTAATGCTGCAGCCTGATTGTTTCCCACAAACACCCATACCTCTATAATCTATCATTTAAATTCCTAGACAAGTCATCAATTACCCTCTCAATTGAATTGATAATGCAACCACTCCATCCCCAGAGAGATGAACCCCATTCCTTGCATACATATCACATTTGCCAAAGAAAAGGTCCCAGTTATCAATGAATGGGGGTTGCAAGTTCCTTGCAGTACCTGTCTAGCCAGCGATTTTTAACCAATTGCCTAGACATCCATTCATTGCCCACTCCCTTTCTAGGCAAGTGCTGCATATGACTGGGATTCCCTCCCTTAAACCTAACACTTCTATGGCTGACCTGTTTCTTATCCAGCAGCTCCTCTCTCCTGCCCTTCCCAATGTCATTTTCCCCCAGCACTAAGACAGATATGGGCTTGTTCCTATTACCTGCCATAATATTATCCAACCTGCTGACTATGTCGCCAACACCAGCTCCAGGAAGACACACTCTGTCTGAACTTTCTGTCTTTGTTACAAAATGCACGGTCTATATATCTTACCTGAGAATTGCCTACTATTAAAATATTCTTACCTTGATTAGCAGGGGAATCAGTGGTACCTTCAACCTTACTAACCACTGAAGTACACTCGTCTTGGAGAACAGAGAATCGATTTCCTACCTTCACATCTTCTCTATTAGCTCTCCTCATCTTCCTTCTTCCTGAACTGTGAACCCCCTTGCACTTAAAGCAGCTGCCAGTATCAACTGCTGGCGACCATTCCCTTTCCCTTTCCAGCTAAAACCTTCTCACACTTGCTCCCAAATTCATCTATGCGAAGCTTCACCTTCCTATTTTCCTCCTGAAGAAGTAGAATCTCCTTCTTCAACACTTGAACCTGGGATTCTAAAGCACTACAACAAGCCATGGTATGGGTCACAGCCCACGCTAACTCCCAAGAGCTTGGCAGGTATTAATTAAAAACGCACCCAGATTCATTAATTTTCTCTCCCTAGCTCTCTCCTATCCGGCAGAGCCTCTAGACTGTAGTAAGTAAACCTACCTGTAGAACCAAAACATTTACTAATCCAATGCTAAAGTAATATTTCATTCGCGTGTGCATTTTCCCTAGTTCATTGTAGCCAGTGAGGTAGAGAGTTGTGTCTGTGATGGGTCGATTCATAGTTCCTGGGCCTGATCAACCTATAGTCACCAAGCTTAATTAGTTCCTAGACTCATCGAGTCGTATCTATCTTCTTTTGAAATGCGTATTGAATTTGACTTCTTTATCCATATCCAGGTTATTCAGTTTCAATGCTACCCTGAACGTGAGGTACTCCTAACATCCCTGTGACTCACATGCATAAGACTCGTGTGTACCACTTGGGTAGCCATAATGTGGAGACGTAAACGCCAACCAGTGGGGTTATCAATTCACAAATACCCGCACATAAGAGATCAAAATTAAGACGCGTTTCTGTCCGATTTAGACCATGTACAAAGTCACGCTAACAGAAAAAAAGAGATGGAGCCAGTTTACTGGCTCCATCTCTCCATTTGGCCAGGTTAACATATTTCCGATATTTAGCGCTTCATTTTTTATTATAATTAACATATTTACTAAGTTGTGCAGCCTCATATGGTAACCCTATACTGCATGAATACGACAGTATCCTGAGGCATATTTTAACAAAAGTACTCAACACATTAGAAGTTTAGAGGATGGGTAGTGACCAAGCTGCACATCCAGTCAGTCAGACTAGGAGGTATTGGTGTCCGCAAGGCATCACAGATTACATTAGCTGCTTTCCTGTCCTCAGGCGTGGCGTCCAGTGAACTTGTGTAACACCGATTCTCCATGAACACATTAGGAACAATGTTGGAGTTCATAACGAAAAGTTCATTGACGGAGCCAGGCTCTGGGATAATCTAATGGGCTCTGAAATCAGACCTGCTCCTCCGCTCAACAACTGGGGGGATGGGGGAGCAGGTCTGGTTTCAGACTGGGATGGCGCAGTAGTGGAGAACATAGCCTCAGCAATGCTTCGGAGTGTGTCGTGGAAGGATAGAGCCCATTTCCTAGCAGTGAGAGCTCCTCGTGCAGGAAATTTCCTGTGGCTGTCCCCAACTCCTCCCTTGGCACACGTCTCGGCCCACAGACCATCCGTATTGGTGTTGCCGTTCGCCTTGCCGGCTCTATCCTTGCCAAACATAGGTGCATTTGCAGTACTGAATCGGTAGACCGATTCGAATACCATGGTCTTGTTTGCCGTAGATCCGAGAGAAAGGTTGAAAAGTATGAAGAGGTTAATAACCTCATCAAGAAGAGACAACCTCAGGATGCCCAGCAATAAGGGAACCACCCCAACTATGCAAATCTGATGGCAGCCTAAAGCTTCCAGACGGTATCGCCCTTCAATCCTGGATAGAGGGCAAGTGGGTGGTGTGGGGATACACATGTGTATTCACACTGGCTGATAGCTACCTCAAATACACCAGGGAGGAAGGAGGGGCAGCTGCCAGCTTCATAGGCTCGCTGACCCTTGGCCCATGGGAAAAGGGCGCATCTAAGTTCCATAAGGAGTTAGGCAAAAGATTTATCAGGGCAACTAGGGATCCCAGGGCGGCTAGTTTTCTTTTCCAGCGACTCAGCGCTACAGCTCTGGGAAGCTGGACGTCATTTTAGCATTGTAATCTTTGACAAACACACAGCAATATGAACTCACTGTGCTATCTTTGTATCATCACTGTATCTTTTAAGCCTTGTTTACCATATTATGTAATAAAATATACTTGTTGGTTAAAAAAAAAAAAGATAGGGTGATATTGCGAATGAAATATTCAAATGGCTTCAGGAAGTAATCCAAATATTTTTTCCTTGAACCCTTTTCATCCACTTTTGCGAGACTATAGCTTACAGGAGGCCTGGTCACAGACCGGGCCGCGGGGGCGTTGACCCCCGGAACTCTCTCCAGGTATCTCCAGGTAAACAGTTTGCACTAGATGCGCACCCCATACTAGATATATAATAGTAATAATAATTTCACGAACATATGCCAGGGAAAAGAAAAAAAGAAGGGAATGTGTGATCTTGAGGGTAAGGGAACCTCTTTCTTTTTGGGGTAAGGAAGGGGAAAGGGTTAGGGAGAGGGTGGGAGAGAGGTGTTTAAGATGAAGGTAAGGGAACTGGAACACACCGCTGGTACTCCCTACACAGCGTTCCCGAAACGGCGGCTTAAACAACAAGTTTCAATTACTTTAACAACTTCCCACGACTTGATAATTGCTGTGGGCAGGTGTGTGTGTGTGTGTGTGTGTGTGTGTCTGTGTGTGTCTGTGTGTGTCTGTGTGTGTGTCTGTGTGTGTCTGTGTGTGTCTGTGTGTGTGTCTGTGTCTGTGTGCTTGCGTGTATTGACGTTTGTGAATGTGTGCGTGCGTTCGCCTGCGCTTGTACGTGTATGGTACATCCTGAATTAAACTCACCTATTTTCGGTTGTAAGGATCGATTTTCAACTTTTGCCTCTTACCTTGCCACTTGCTAGGTTTCCTCCCTTCTAGGCTCCTGGGATGTATCATATCTATTCCTACAACAACTTTGTATGAAGTCTACCTCCATTACTTTGTCCAGGTCATTTCACTTATTAATGCACCTGTTTCCCATCTTTCGAACTGTTAGTTCCTTGTTACCATACCAACTTATAGGGTATTTTGTATATCATTAACATGTTTCCCGTGTGTGTGTGTGTGTGTGTGTGTGTGTGTGTGTGTGGTGGTGTGTGTTGTGTGTGTGTTTTACCTGTTGTCAAAGTCACTTGTAAAAACTTGACTGTTTTAGTGTGTGGATGTGGATGGGTGTTTGTGGATGTGGATGGGCTGGTGTGTGGATATGGTTGGGGGGGTTCGTGAGTTGTGTGCGAACGCGCACACTCGCCTGTTCGTACTCACTGTAGTGTCGTCACTTTTAGTAAGTTAAATTCTCATGTTGCCTACCCCATGTCTCTCACAAATGTTGATCAAGTGCCTACAAGAAAAGTTTCACAAAATATCTTAGCCTCCATGTCCAGTGCTACTAATTCACCCGCAAGTACTGCTTCCACTTGTTAAATCTCTTGGCTACAAGGTTATTTTCCATTTCATCAGCTGGTGTAGAGTTTACACGTGTATTCAATTATAGATTTAGTTAATAACGAATTTAAAGCGATTTGTCGTTATAGAGTGAACTACATTCATTTAGTAAAATATTCTCTAAACTGATACATTCCAAATTGGAAGCCAAAGTAAGCTTAATTATAAAGATGATATAAATGAAAATGACTGTTTACCAAGGAATTTTTTTCTAACCATTTGCTTCAGTTTAAAATTATATTTTAGTCTTTACGATTAATCTGGCAGCTGTTCCAGGCTTAAAGCATTCCGCTCGTTCTCCGTGTCATCCATGTCTTTAAATACAGATTGATATTGGAAAGCTTGCCCTGAAATTTTTTCTTGGCAGAGAATGCAATGCCAAAATTTCAATTGCTTTAGATGAGCACGATTTCCAGTATACTTCATTATTCAAAACAAAAATAATGTTTATAGGCTTTGACGAAAGTTTTTGAGATT
>NW_026486348.1:0-54118 GCF_026875155.1 Cherax quadricarinatus | reverse complement strand
AAAGAGGGGGATATACAGTACTGGATGTGAGAGTCATGTTAGTCATTTTTTTAGTGTTTGTCACTGTTAATGAAAAAAAATCTCATCCAGCTTTTCAAAAACTGGGTGCGTGCCCAAATCAACAGGCATTACCCCTTGAACGGCCAGCGCTGATCGCTGGAACAGAAAACTAGCTCCCCGGGGGTCCCTAGTTACCCTGTGAGTTTTTTGCTTTAGCTCCTTATGGAACTTAGATGAACACTTTCCCCATGAGCCAAGGGTCTCTGAACCTATGGGAAAAAATATAAATGATAAGCAAGTTCTCCATATTTCCTAGACTTCTGGGACTCCCTGCAGCTGGTGGCTGCCCTCCTTTCTCCCTGGTGTATTGGAGATAGGTATCAGCCAAGGTAGATGCACATGTGTAGTCCCACACACACCTTCTTACCGTCTGTCCAGGCTTGAAGTGTGACACCATCTGGACCCTTCTGGCTGCCATCAGATCTGCATAGTTGGGATGGCTCCTTTACTGCTGGGCATCCGGCTGTTGTGAGGCCCCTCTTGATAATGTTATTAACCTCCTCAAGTCCTGCAATCTTTCCCTCGGATTTACGGCACACAAAGACCATGGTACCCGAATCGGTCTCCTGCTTCACTGCCACAAATACACCTATGTTCGGCGAGAATAGGGGCGGCAAGTCGAAGGGCAACACCAATGCGGATTGTCTGTGGGACGATCCGTGTGCCAAGGTTG
This sequence comes from Cherax quadricarinatus, assembly GCF_026875155.1. Classification (NCBI taxonomy): domain Eukaryota; kingdom Metazoa; phylum Arthropoda; class Malacostraca; order Decapoda; family Parastacidae; genus Cherax; species Cherax quadricarinatus. The sequence goes on along the minus strand of NW_026486348.1, from coordinate 53,385 downwards.
GAGTTGGGAACAGCCAACAGAAAGTCCCCTGCATGAGGAGCTCTCACTGCCAGTAGGCGGGCTCTATCCTTCCTTGACACTCTGAAGCATTTTTGAGGCTATTTTCTCCACTATCGGGCCATCCCAGTGCGACTGTTTGTAGTTGTTGGGGGGAACAGGTCTGGTTTCAGAGCCAGTTAGAATATCCCAGATCATGGCTCCGTCAATGAACTTTTGGTCCTGGACTCCAATCTTGTCCCTGAGATGTTCAGGGAGAATCGCTGCTACAAGCCCTCTGGATGCAATGCATGAGGACAGAAAAGCAGGGAGTACAATCTGTGATGACTTGCAGACACCAATGCCTCCTAGTCTGACTGGAAGAGTAGCTTGGTTCCACTGCCCGTCTTCTAGAGTAAGGTTAAGTACTTTCGTAAAAATCTGCCTCAGGATACTGTCATATTCGTACAGTATAGGGTTGTCATATGAAGGTGCACATCATAGGAAATATGTCAACCTGGGCAGACTCAAGCACTTTGTGAGAAGGTACAAGGCAATTTGGGTGTCCAGATTGCCTATTCATTGTTCCATTCTCCTCAATTCTTCCAATTTCTCTCTGTGGATTGTGTCAATGGCATCGCTTCCCAGAGGTGCTCCAAGCAAGACGCTGTTTGTAGGGGCAATGACTGATGCTCCTCGTAGTTTGGATCTCACTGCATTTATCACTTGTTGACTGACTGAGATGATTTCACATTTGGATGGATTCAGGATGAGACTCATTTCCTGTCCCCGTGTCATTACCTGTGTAAGATCATCTAGGAGGGACTCCTTTGTACCTGCTATTGTGCCATCATCCAGGAACCAGATGTTTAGCTCACTGGTCATTGTGACTGTGATTTCCCTAACTGCTATACAGAAGAGAAATGGTGCGAGAGGATTCCCTTGCTGGACACCCTCTGATGATGTGATTTCATGCTCTCCAAACGGGAGCATTGATTCCTTGCTATATCCAGCTGAAACAAAGGGAAAGAGACCAGGGAAATGTTATTGTACCGCTGCTATTACCACATCTCTTTTCAGGAGATTAGATGGATTCTTGAAGTCTAATTTTACCACTGCATTGTCCTCAGGCAGGTTGTTGATATACGCCCTTGTTGCATGAACCGTTGCTTCACTTCCTTGAGAGACCCCAAAACCAAGCTGGTTTGGTTGAAGCCATCATGGCCGCCTCTGCGCGAATGCTTCGGACAGCAATTTTGGAAAACGAGGCGGCGAAAAGTGTTGCCTATTGCAAACAGGCCTATGTGTATGTATTATGTATGTATGTATGTATGTATAAAATTATATATTATATATATATATATATTATATATATATATATATATAAAAATATATATATACATATAATATATATTTATATATATATATATATATTATATATATATATATTTTATTTTATTATATATATTTATATATATATATATATAAATTTTGGGACCACTTTGATCTAGGTCACTGTACATTTCCACATGTTGCAGTGATCATTATTACATCCACAGATAAAAGAAAGTGTTTGCAAGACTCATTGCTGGAGCAAGCGCCTCCGGCACGCACCATCACCTTCAAGCAGGAAGCAACACGTGGGCTGCCTGCACTCTAGCGCTCCTGCATGCGAAAAACGCTGTGTAAAAAAATATAATTCAAGAATGTCTGCAGCAAAGTCTCAATCTCTCTCTCTCTCTCTCCTTCTCTCCCCTTAATTTATTTTATATATATATATATATAATATATATTTTATATAAAATATATATATATATATATATTTATATTTTTTTTATTATCACACTGGCCGATTCCCACCAAGGCAGGGTGGCCCGAAAAAGAAAACTTTCACCATCATTCACTCCATCACTGTCTTGCCAGAAGGGTGCTTTACACTACAGTTTTTTAAAATGCAACATTAACACCCCCCCTTCAGAGTGCAGGCACTGTACTTCCCATCTCCAGGACTCAAGTCCGGCCTGCCGGTTTCCCTGAATCCCTTTATAAATGTTACTTTGCTCACACTCCAACAGCACGTCAAGTATTAAAAAACCATTTGTCTCCATTCACCTATCAAACACGCTCACGCATGCCTGCTGGAAGTCCAAGCCCTCGCACACAAAACCTCTTTACCCCCTCCCCCCAACCCTTCTTAGGCCGACCCCTACCCCGCCTTCCTTTCCCCTACAGACTGATACACTCTTGAAGTCATTCTGTTTCGCTCCATTCTCTCTACATGTCCAAACCACCTCAACAACCTTCCTCAGCCCCCTGGACAACAGTTTTGGTATCCCGCACCTCCTCCTAACTTCCAAACACGAATTCTCTGCATTATATTCACACACACATTGCCCTCAGACCGACATCTCCACTGCCTCCAGCCTTCTCCTCGCTGCAACATTCATCACCCACGCTTCACACCCATATAAGAGCGTTGGTAAAACTATACTCTCATACATTCCCCTCTTTGCCTCCAAGGACAAAGTTCTTTGTCTCCACAGACTCTAAGTGCACCACTCACTCTTTTTCCCTCATCAATTCTATGATTCACCTCATCTTTCATAGACCCATCGCTGACACGTCCACTCCCAAATATCTGAATACGTTCACCTCCTCCATACTCTCTCCCTCCAATCTGATATTCAATCTTTCATCACCTAATCTTTTTGTTATCCTCATAACCTTACTCTTTCCTGTATTCACCTTTAATTTTCTTCTTTTGCACACCCTACCAAATTCATCCACCAATCTCTGCAACTTCTCTTCAGAATCTCCCAAGAGCACAGTGTCATCAGCAAAGAGCAGCTGTGACAACTCCCACTTTGGTGTGTGATTCTTTTCTTTTAACTCCACGCCTCTTGCCAAGACCCTCGCATTTACTTCTCTTACAACCCCATCTATAAATATATTAAAACAACCACGGTGACATCACACATCCTTGTCTAAGGCCTACTTTTACTGGGAAAAAATTTCCCTCTTTCCTACATACTCTAACTTGAGCCTCACTATCTCGTAAAAAACTCTTCACTGCTTTCAGTAACCTACCTCCTACACCATACACTTGCAACATCTGCCACATTGCCCCCCTATCCACCCTGTCATACGCCTTTTCCAAATCCATAAATGCCACAAAGACCTCTTTAGCCTTATCTAAATACTGTTCACTTATATGTTTCACTGTAAAACCTGGTCCACACACCCCCTACCTTTCCTAAAGCCTCCTTGTTCATCTGCTATCCTATTCTCCGTCTTACTCTTAATTCTTTCAATTATAACTCTACCATACACTTTACCAGGTACACTCAACAGACTTATCCCCCTATAATTTTTGCACTCTCTTTTATCCCCTTTGCCTTTATACAAAGGAACTATGCATGCTCTCTGCCAATCCCTAGGTACCTTACCCTCTTCCATACATTTATTAAATAATTGCACCAACCACTCCAAAACTATATCCCCACCTGCTTTTAACATTTTCTATCTTTATCCCATCAATCCCGGCTGCCTTGCCCCTTTCATTTTACCTACTGCCTCACGAACTTCCCCCACACTCACAACTGGCTCTTCCTCACTCCTACAAGATGTTATTCCTCCTTGCCCTATACATGAAATCACAGCTTCCCTATCTTCATCAACATTTAACAATTCCTCAAAATATTCCTCCATCTTCCCAATACCTCTAACTCTCCATTTAATAACTCTCCTCTCCTATTTTTAACTGACAAATCCATTTGTTCTCTAGGCTTTCTTAACTTGTTAATCTCACTCCAAAACTTTTTCTTATTTTCAACAAATTTGTTGATAACATCTCACCCACTCTCTCATTTGCTCTCTTTTTACATTGCTTCACCACTCTCTTAACTTCTCTCTTTTTCTCCATATACTCTTCCTCCTTGCATCACTTCTGCTTTGTAAAAACTTCTCATATGCTAACTTTTTCTCCCTTACTACTCTCTTTACATCATCATTCCACCAATCGCTCTTCTTCCCTCCTGCACCCACTTTCCTGTAACCACAAACTTCTGCTGAACACTCTAACACTACATTTTTAAACCTACCCCATACCTCTTCGACCCCATTGCCTATGCTCTCATTAGCCCATCTATCCTCCAATAGCTGTTTATATCTTACCCTAACTGCCTCCTCTTTTAGTTTATAAACCTTCACCTCTCTCTTCCCTGATGCTTCTATTCTCCTTGTATCCCATCTACCTTTTACTCTCAGTGTAGCTACAACTAGAAAGTGATCTGATATATCTGTGGCCCTCTATAAACATGTACATCCTGAAGTCTACTCAACAGTCTTTTATCTACCAATACATAATCCAACAAAACTACTGTCATTTCGCCCTACATCATATCGTGTATACTTATTTTATCCTCTTTTTCTTAAAATATGTATTACCTATAACTAAACCCCTTTCTATACAAAGTTCAATCAAAGGGCTCCCATTATCATTTACACCTGGCACCCCAAACTTACCTACCACACCCTCTCTAAAAGTTTCTCCTACTTTAGCATTCAAGTCCCTACCACAATTACTCTCTCACTTGGTTCAAAGGCTCCTATACATTCACTTAACATCTCCCAAAATCTCTCTCTCTCTTCTCCAGGTGCATACACGCTTATTATGACCCACTTCTCGCATCCAACCTTTACTTTAATCCACATAATTCTTGAATTTACACATTCATATTCTCTTTTCTCCTTCCATAACTGATCATTTAACATTACTGCTACCCCTTCCTTTGCTCTAACTCTCTCAGATACTCCAGATTTAATCCATTTATTTCCCCCCACTGAAACTCTCCTACCCCCTTCAGCTTTGTTTCGCTTAGGGCCAGGACATCCAACTTCTTTTCATTCATAACATCAGCAATCATCTGTTTCTTGTCATCCGCACTACATCCACGCACATTTAAGCAACCAGTTTTATAAAGTTTTTCTTCTTCTCTTTTTTAGTAATTGTATACAGGAGAAGGGGTTTACTAGCCCATTGCTCCCGGCATTTTAGTCGCCTCATACGACACGCATGGCTTACGGAGGAAAGATTCTTTTCCACTTCCCCATGGACAATAGAAGAAATAAAAAGAAACAGAGCTATTTAGAAAAGGAGGAAAACCTAGATGTATGTTATATATATATATGCATGTGGCGTGTCTGTGAAGTGTGACCAAAGTGTAAGTAGGAGTAGCAAGATATCCCTGTTATCTTAGCGTGTTTATGAGACAGAAAAAGAAAACCAGCATATATATTATATATATATATATATATATATATATATATATATATATATATATATATATATATTTATATATTATATATATATATATATATTATATATTATTATACATCCCTCCAAACTGTCAATATCCCAAACCCTTCCTTGAAAGTGCAGGCATTGTACTTCCCATTTCCAGGACTCAAGTCCGGCTTTATAAAAATAACCCGTTTCCTTGAATCCCTTCCCTAAATATTACCCTGCTCACACTCCAACAGCTAGTCAGGTCACAAAAACCATTCGTCTCCATTCACTCCTATCTAACACGCTCATGCACGCTTGCTGAAAGTCCTCTTCCCTCGCCCACAAAACCTCCTTTACCCCTTCCCTCCAACCTTTTCCAGGACGACCCCTACTCTGCCTTCCTTCTCCTATAGATTTATACGCTCTCCATGTCATTCTACTTTGATCCATTTCCTTTAAATGACTAAATCACCTCAACAACCCCTCTTCAGCCCCCTGACTAATACTTTTATTAACTCCACACCTTCTAATTTCCACACTTCGAATTTTCTGCATAATATTTAACGCCACACATTGCCCTTAGACAGGACATCACTGTCTCCAACCGCCTCCTCGCTGCAGCATTTACAACCAGCTTCACACCCAGAAAAGAGTGTTGGTACTACTATACTTTCATACATTCCCTTCTTTCCTCATTGATAACGCTTTTTTTTTGTCTCCACATATACCTCAACGCACCACTCACCTTTTTTCCCCCATCAATTCTGTGGTTAACCTCACCCTTCATAAACCCATCCGCTGACACATCAACTCCCAAATATCTGAAAACATTCACTTTTTCTCTTCTCCTTCTCTCCAATGTGATATACAATTTTTCTTTATCTAAATCATTTGATACCCCTCATCGCCTTACCCTTATCCATGTACACTTTCAACTTTCTACCTTTACACACCCTCCCAAGCTCCTCCACTAACCTTTGCAACTTTTCTTCAGAATCACCCATAAGCACAGTATCATCAGCAAAAAGTAATTGTGACAACTCCCAGTTTCTAGTTGATTCCCCATAATTTAATTCCATCCCTCTCCCCAACACCCTAGTATTTACTTCTTTTACAACCCTATCTCTAAATATATTAAACAACTATGGTGACATTACACGTCCCTGTCTAAGACCTACTTTTACCGGGAAGTAGTCTCCCTGTCTTCTACACACCCTTACCTGAGCCTCTCTATCCTCATAAAAACTCTTTACAGCATTTAGTAACTTACCACCTATTCCATATACATGCAACATCTGCCACATTGTTCCCCTATCCACTCTATCATATGCCTTTTCTAAATCCTTAAATGCAATGAAAGCTTCTCTACCTTTATCTAAATACTGTTCACATATATGCTTCAATTTAAACACTTGATCTACACATCCCCTACCCACTCTATAGCCTCCTTGCTCATCTGCAATCCTACAATCTGTCTTACCTCTAATTCTTTCAATAATAACCTGTCGGTATTTTATACCATTTTAATGTTCAATCTGTCATGACACTGCAACCAAGGGTATCTTGGTACAGACCTGAAATCAACTTCGACAACCTTAGTAGTGAGAACGGCTGGGTTGAGAGGGACCTGCCCTCCCAAAGTGACTACGTCTCACCTCCTGGCGCTATATAAGGCTCCATCCTGTCACTTCAACTTCATATTATTTCAGACAACGGAACAATGCTCTTCTCCAGACTGAGGGACTGACCCCTCAAAACTTTAAGGGTGATGGACTGATTACATCGTCTTCAAGTCTCTTCTGCTTCTATCAACTTTTCTGTACTCGACTGAAGAAGACCTACTGTGTAGGCGAAAACGTTTCGAAATAAAATACCTAACTGTTGCATATGTGTCTTACCTAACAACCTGTCGGTATTTTATACCATTTTAATGTTCAATAACCCTACCATACACTTTTCTGGTATACTCAATGAACTAATTCCTCTATAATTTTTACAGTCTCTTTTGTCCCCTTCTCTTTGTATAAGGAACTATATATGCTCTCCACCAATCCCTAGGTACCTTCCCTCTTTCTACGTTTATTAAAAAAAATCCAACCACTCCAACACTATATCCCCGCAGTTTTAACATTTCTGTCATGACCCCGTCATTTCCCTGCTGCTTTATCCTTTCTTCTACGTAATGCCTCACGCACCTCCCCCGCACTCATATGTATATATATATATATATATGTATATGTATATATATATATATATAATATATATATATATATATATATATAATAAAATATATATATATATATATATATATATATATATATACTTTTTTATATATATATATATATATATATATATTTATATATATTATATATATATATATATATTTTATATATATATATATATATTATATTATATATATTATATATATTATTAAAAGACAAAATACATTGACAAAACATTCACAAAAATACAATAGAAAGTAAAACAGCATAGATAACAACTCAGAGTACATCTCGAATACTTCGGTCCAGCTCCCCGGCGGCATTTAAAAAAAAAAAAAAAAAAAAAAAAAAAAAAAAAGAAAAAACTCCCTTAAAAAAAATTTTTTAGTACACCCCATGAACAACGGAAAACATTTAGTTGATTTTAGAAAGTGACCAAGAAAGAGTGGGCACAATTTTAATTTTTCACTAAGCGAAAAAAACCCTTTGTTTGAAAATTCCCCAAAAGTAAAGGGGTGGTTGATCGTTTCTTTCCGCCCCATAAAGGGGGGTGGTTTTTGCCCAAAGGCCGGGCTTTTTTCGTGTTAAAGGTATACACGGAAGGTCTCAAGTCAAAAAGTTTTTGGTTGATTGCATTACATTTGGGAAATTTCCCAAAAACCCCTGATAAGCATGTCATAAGGAAATTCAAAATGAATAATTAAATGAAAAAGGAATTTTATCGTCATATTACCAAAATTTACAGAAAAGTTTTTTATTTACTGTAAGGAATTTAAAGAATACAATTTTTTTACATTTTTTGTGTGCATGGGCTTGAAATGTTTCTTTTAAAAGTTGCGGGTTGAGGGCTTACCCTTCAAAACTTTTAAACCAAATACGTTGTCTCTAGTATTTCAATAAAGAAGTCTCTGAACAGGTGAAAAGCCCCCACGGGTTAAATATATAAAATTACTGTCCCTAGTAATAAACCATCTTTTAAAGTACTGTATTCCGGGCTTATCAGGGGCCCCTTTAGGCCTGTTTGTAGTGCTACCTTTTTTCTCATGTCCATATTCCATCCCAAATTTAACGAAAAGGGGACGGTAAGCCCCTTCAAGACGTCCCCCCGAAAACCACCTATCCAAAATTTTAAAGGGCCCTTTCCCTGAAGGGGGCCTGGAGTTTGAGCCCCCATCTTCCACTCATTCCCCATGAAAAGGGAAATATTGGATAAATGATGGGTTTTTTCCCGGGTAAAAAAAACGCCCCCTTTTTTAATGCCTTCACCTGTAAATGAATATTCCAGAGTAGAAAGCAAGGGGGTTTTGTGGTTGGGTAAATGTGGGGTGTGTGTTTGTGTACTCACCTAGTTGTACTCACCTAGTTTGAGGGGGCGGGGCCCGAGTCCAAGTTTCCGGGCCCCCGCCCTTAAACGGGTTTCCTATAGGAAAATCTCCCAAACCCAAGAGCTTTATCTTTACCTCTGCTTAAAGTTGTAGGGATCCTGCCTCCAATACATTTTTTCCCCCAAAAAAAACCCACTTCCTGACTACTCTGTGGCTGAAGAAATACTTCCTAACATCCCTTTGAAAACATCTGTGTCCCTTTAGCTTCCCCCAAATGTGTCCCCGTGTTGCTGTGTCCAGTCTCTGGGAAAATCCTGTCCTTTTTTCCACCTTGTCCCAATTTCCCCCTCATATTTTGTATGTTCCCTTATCATGTTTCCCCCCCATCTTTTACCCGTCCCCCAGTGTCGTAAAATTGATTTCCCTTAACCTCTCCTCCTTTGGGACAAAAACCTTTAACTCTGGGACGTCCCCTTTTTTGCAAACCTTTGACTTTCCCCTATTTCTTTTCATCTTGGGCTAGGGTGGGTTCCAAACGGTGCCCCAAAACTCCAAAAAATGGGCCTAAGTACCGTGTACAGGGGTCCTGAAAATTCCTTTTTAAGATGTCGGAAATTTCGTTCTGGTTTTGCCAGGCGCCCATATGCTGCGGCATTATTTGGGGTTTATGTGCGCTTTTAGGAAAAAGTTTCCCGGTTTTTATCTCACCCCAAAAATCTTTTTCCCTTTTGGGGAAGTTTGTAGTCTCTGGCCCCCTAGCCCGTACTCCGTTGCGGTCTTCTTTGCCCTTCCCCAATCCTCCCTTTACTTTGCACTTGGTTGGGGTTGAAACTCCAGGAGGGCCCGTTTTCTGGGCCAGGTCCCGCACCTGCCAGAACCCCCTTTGTAAATTTTGCCCGATCTTTTGATCGAAATTTAAAATCTTTCATTTAACTTCACGTCATCTGCAAAAAAGGGGCATTTTCGTAGTTTTCCCTTTCCCTCATGTCGTTCACAAAAACCAAAAAAAAAGCAGGTCCAAGGGCGACCCCCCGGGGGCCCCCCCCTGGGCAAAAGGTGCCCACTCTGAAAACTCGGCCCGTTCCCCTTACTCGCTGCTGTTTCCTGCAAGGGATTCCCCGATCCATTGCAGTGCCCCTTTCCCGTTTTTTCCCCCGCTTGGGGCCTCCAGTTTTTTTTCACTTTAAACTCTTGTTGTGGAAATGTTTTTCAAACGCCTTCTTGCATCCAAGAAAATGCAATTAAACCCCCCCCTCTCTCTCTTGTCTTACTGCTGTCACCATGTCATGAACCCAGTTGGTTTGTGCACAGGATTTCCCGTCTCTTAAACCAGTTGCTTTTTGTGAAGAAAATAAAATTTCCCTTTCCCAGATGTTCCACCCTTCTTTTCCTTACAAACTTTTCCAAAGGGGTTTTGCTTTTCTGTACATTTCAGTGACACTTTGGTCTGTAGTTTAGTGCTGATTCTGTCCCCTTTTTTAAAAAAACTTTGGGGACCACATTTGCTGTTTCCATGCCTCAGAAATCCCCCCTGTTTCATAGTGTATTGAATATTGTTGTTAGGGTACACATAGGCCTCGCTCCCTCTCTCGGGGCCCCAGGGAGATGTTATCTGGCCCCATTGCCTTTGAGGTATCTACTCATCGAAGCCTTTCACTTTTCCTGGGTTGTGTGTACTGTGTCAGCCAGGGGGTGACCCCCCCCTCTCCGCTTTTGGGCCCCTTCTGTCTCCTCGTAAAACACTTTTTAAAATCTTTTGTTGGTTCCCACATACTTCACGGTCATTTCTTGTTTCTCTCCCCCTTCCCTTTCCCTTACCCTGAGACCTCGTCCTTGCGGTTTTTTTCTTCCTGGTGGCTTTAAAAACATTTCGTGCAGATTTGGTTTTTGCTGCTATGTCGTTTTCATATTGACGTTGGGGCCCCCTTCTTATCTGGCATATTCGTTTCTGGCTTTTACGACTGCCTCCTTATTTCCGGGGGTCCTTTGCCTTCTTATTTTTCCTTTCTTTAGCCATTGTTTTTGCCTCCTTGCATTTTTGGGGTGAACCAGGGGCTCTCTGGTTTTCCCCATTATTCCTGTTCCCCCTTGGGTACAAACCTCTCCTCAGCCTCCTTGCACATTGTTGCTACATATTCCATCATCTCATTCTGGCTTCCCTCCAGTTCTCGTCCCACTGAACCTCATTCAGTAATTTCCCCTTTCCCTGTGTGCCCCCCTTCCCTGAGTTTGGTTTTTCATTTGTCCGGCCTTTCCCTGTTTCCCCCCCCACTTGAGCTTACTGTGTATTCGAAGCTCAAAACCACATGATGGGGCCCCCAAAGGGGGTCTTTCATATGTGATCCCCTCAATATCTGCACTACTCAAGGGAATACTAAGCCCAGTCTTGTGGTTCATCCTCTCCTCTCTCTCTTGTAGTGCCCCTTAAAAGTTTGGTAATAAAGTTTTCCGTACCACCTCCTCATTTTAGCCCCCCATTATTTTGGGCCCCATTGGCTGAAAGTTTCCCTTCGTTTCCCCTTTGGGGTTTAAAGTCCCCATGTCAGGAGCTTTGCCCTGCATGCATGGGGTTTCTTCTCGCCACTGAGCCAGTGTGCAACCCATCGTCATTGCTCTCTCATACTCTTCCTTGGCCTCCTGCTGTTCTGTGGTGGGTTATACAACTGAAATTTCACCTTGGGCCCACCGAGTGAAGCGTTCCCGATTTTAATCATTTCTTCTCCGTTGTTCCTCTCTCCACTCATCAAAATTCCATCGGTTTTTTGGATCGCAATGCACTCCTCCCCCCCCCTGTTCCTTCTGTCTTTTTCAGGATTGTACCCCGCTGGAAAGATGGCATCTTTATCATACCTGAACTTGGTTTCGTGATCGCTTTGATGTCTGGTGATCCCTTCTTTGCTCTTTCATGCCACTTTTCCCCACTTGTTTGTTTTTCCATCGCGTTTGTGTACCATCCCTTATTTTCCCTTTCCCAAAATTTGGGGTTTTGGGGGGGCCTGTGGGGGGGGGAAACCCTGGTAGCATGCTGGGGGTTTCTATGGTTGGGGGTTGGGTGGAAGCTGTGGGGTTTGGGTTTTATTGTGTGTTGGGGTGGTGTGAAAAGGTTGTGGGGTTTGAGGATAGTTGTGTGTTGTGCTTGCCCTTGCGCTGTTCTGCTCTGACTGACCCCGCTGGTTTCCCTCCCTTTCCCTTTCCTAGGGTCCTTTCGTTTTTTTCCCCTCCCTCAGTGCCCCTCTCCTGTTTGGTTCTGTCTCGTTTAGGAACCCTTCTGTATCTTCCGACTTTTCAACCCTGGTTTCTCTTGGGGGATCCTGTTTCGCGCTGTTTCGTCCCGAGAATCGCTTGACGGGCGTTTCTCCCCTTTAAGACCCCCCTTTTCTCTGAAAATTTACAATCTCATCCATTCTTCTCCCCCCATTTTCGGTAATTTTTTCAATTTTTTCCCTTTTTTTTTCCTGCCGTCTTTCGTGTGTGTCCTTTCCTCTCTCTCCCGAACCATGGATAACACTGATTTTGCCCCTTTTTTCTCCATTGCCTCTTTCCCCCTGTGACTGGTTTTTCCCGTCTGGATGTGGTCATTTTCTCCTTGTTTTTTTTCCAGTGGCTCTTTGGTTTTGGGGTTGTCCCCAGCATTCGCCATCTCCCCTCCATCTGCACATCTGGGTCTTCCCTTCCACTCCCCGGCCCTTCTTTGCAGGCTGATATGACCTTAGATAATTTATATCTCCTTCCTTCCCGTTCGGCCTCTCAATTTTGTTATGGTTTGTCTTTTTGGCATCCCCCCGAGACTTCTTAGCCCGTTTACCCCAAATTTAGGGCCTTTCCCCGGCTATGCAGTTTCGACTTGTGCCTCCCCAAATTTTTGCTCCTTCTCCAACCTCTTTTCCCATTTCACAGAGGCTCTTTTTTCCATTTTTTCAGAAAGCTTCTAATTTTTTCTCCCATTCTTGCTCTTCCTTTTCCACTGTTCCTCCATCCTTCCCCTTACCTTACCATTTTCATCTGATCCCTGTTCCCCGCGGTCCCCAACCCTTTTTTTTTTTTTTTTTTTTTTTTTTTTTTTATTTAAAAGAGAGAGAGAAAGAGAAAAAAAAAAAAAGGGGGGAGGAGTGAGGGATAGGGGGGGGAGGGGACCCTTTAGGGAAAAAAGGGGGGAAAATAAAGGGGAAGGGAAAAGGGGGAGGGGGGTGGGAGGGAAAGAAAGGGGAAAGGGGAAAGAGGGGGAGGGAAAAAAAGGAAGGGGAAGAGGGGAGAGAAAAAGAGAGGAAGAGAGAGAGGGAGGAGAGAGGAGGAGAGAAGGGGAGAGAGGGGAGAAAGGGGAGGAAAAGAGAGAGGAGGGGAGAGGGGGAGGGGGGGGGGAAAAGGAAAGGATGGGATTAAGGGGGGGGAAAGGATGGGTTTTTGGGGGGAGAAGGGGGTTTTGTTTTCCTGTTTTTGTGTGTGTTGTGTGGGGAGAGTGTGTGGTGGTTGGGGGTTTGTGGGGGTGGGGTTTTGTGTGAGGTTTTTGGGTTTTGTGTGGGTGGGTGGGGGTGTGTGTGTGTGGTGGGGTTGGGGGGTGGGGGTGGGGTTGTGTGGGGGGGGGTGGGGGTGTGGGGGGGTGTGAAAAACAAAAAAAAAAATGGGGGTGTGTGTTTTGGGGGGGGTGTGGGGGTTTTGGGGTGGGTGTGTAACAGTTGGGGGTCCCTTGGGGGGGGGGTTTTGGGGGGGGCTGGGGGGTTTTTTAAACCCTTCTTCTTCCCCCCCCAAAATTCCCAAATTTCCTCCTTAAAAAAAATTTTCACCCCAAAAAGGAAAAAACCTATTTTTATTATTTATAAAAAACCAATCTATTATCTAAATAAATCTATAATATGTATTTTTTAATTAAATTATCAAAATATATTTCCCAATTAACAAATTTTCCCCTACCCTCTTTAAAAAAATAATCCAATAAAAAACCCCAAAATAACTTTCAATTACCACCCACAAATAAAAAAATTAAATAAACCCCAAAATACACTAAACAAAAACCCAACCCACAAATTTTTATAAACAACTCCTTTTTAAAACCACCACACAAAAACAAACAACATAAATTTTTAAAACAAACCCCACAAAAAAAAAAAACCAAAAAAAAACCCCCCAAAAAACCAAAAAAAAACAACCAATACCAAAAACCAAACAACAATACCATACAATAAACAAAAAATTTTTTACCAACAAAATACACATAAAAACACACCAAACTTTTAAACATACCCATAAAACCAAAAACTTACAACCACACCACATCCAAAAAACCAAAACCCACCACCCCACCCCCACTCTTCCCCACCCCCTTCCCTTCCAAAAACACACCAACCACTAAAAAAAAACACACAACCTTTTCCATTCCCCATAAACCACACCCCACAAAATACAAAAAAAACACCCCACAATTTACCATCCCCCCCATAAACACAAACAACAAACTTACATTTTTAAAACACCCACACCCCCACACTAAAACATTAAAAACCCCCCTACACACAAAAACCCACACACAATTTACACCCACCACTCAAAAAAAAACCACACACCCCCACACAAACAAACACACCACCACATCACAAAACCCCACCCCCCTTACACACCACCTTTTACCTTAAAAACCAAAACCACTCCACACACCCCCCAACACACAAAACATACACTAAACACACACAAAACCCCACAACCACACACACATACACATAAAACCCACAACACACACATACAAAACACAACACACCCCCCAACACACACACACACACACACACATACACAAAAAACACACACACACACATACACAAACACAAAAACCACACCACACACACTACACATAAACCACACACACACACACACACACACACCCCCACACACACACACACAAAACACCCACACCCAACCATACACAAAAAACACACACCCCACACACCCCCAAACACACACACAAACAAACACACACAACACCCCAAAACACACTTTAACATAAAAACACACTTACACACACACACCACCCCACACACCACACACACCCAAAACACCCACAAAAAAAAACACCACCAACACACCATGCATACCCACACAAGCTCTCACACATAAAACCGCACCCCCATTTTACAAAAAATCTCTCCTCTCTTTCTTCTCTTTTCTTTTCACACACACACACACACACACACACACAAAATCCCACACACCACGCACAACAACACACCACACACAACACCACAACACACACACAAGTTTCCACCTTTACACATCAAAACACAGTCACAAAAACTCCTCTCTCTCTCTCAGACCACACAAACAAACAAACACACCCACCCCAAAACCACACACACACACACACACACACACCATGCATACACACACAAGCTCTCACCATAACCGCACACATGTAACAAACTCTCTCTTTTCCTCTCTCTTTTCTCTCTCTCTCACACAACACACACCACACAAAAACACATACACCCCACACAACACACAACACAAAAACACACACAAAACCACACACCCCAACACACACACCCCAACCAAAAAACCACACACACACACGCGCAAGCTCTCCAAATAACACACACCTTGTACAAAAAACTTTCTCTTTTCTCTCTCCCCAAGACACCAAACACACACACACACAAGCTCCCCACACATACACACGCACCAATGTACACAAACTCTCTCTCTTTTCTCTCTTTTCTCACACACACACACAACACATACCACACACACCCAAAACAACCCCACACACACACACACAAACACACCCCCAACACAACACACACACAAGCTCCCCAGACAAACACACACCCCACAAATGTACACAAACTCTTTTCTTTTCTCCTCTCGGGACACACACCACACACACACACAAAAAGCTCTCACACTTTTACACCGACACAGTACACAAACTCTCTCTCTCTCTCCCCTCTCTCACAACACACATACAAAACACCCCACACACACACACACACACACACACAACACCCACAAAAAACCACACACACCCACCACACACACACACACCACACAACCACCCCACACACAACACACCACACCACACAAGCTCTAACAATCCCACGAAAACATGTACAGAAACTCTTTTCTCTCTCTTTAACACACCACACACGCACACACACTCACGCACACACCCACACAAAAAAAACACACCACAGGGCCACGAATTTAAAGTTCAAAATTTTTCACCGAAAAATTTTTTTTTTACTGTCTATTTTTTGGAAACATCAAATAAAATCCATGAAAGAAAAAATCTTGATAGAAAACTCTAGTGACCCCAAAAATTTGGATTTTTCCCTTTTCCCCCAAATAAAATCTGGTTTTTGGGGGCCTAACAAGGCACTTTTACAGCCATTTTCGTTTTTGCGCTTCCCACTAAATAAAAAAAAATTTAATAAACTACCTTATTATTATTTCCATTAAATTTTGATAATTATAATGCAGAAAAGCAAGTATGATTTTTCCCCTTTACTCACTTAAATGTTTTCTTTTTAAAATTGCAATGAGACGCATCTCCGTGCACTTCATTGCATTTTCCATTTTTGGGGAAAGGATTTTTTTTATTACCCCAGTTTTGGGTTTTTTAAATTTGTTTTTTCCTTTTGGACTATCTCGATAAATTTTTGATTTACTGTTTTAAAATTTTGATAATTTCTTCAATAGGGAGAGACCCTTTTATGTTAAGGTAAAAAAGGGTTTTTTAAATTGAATTTAGAGGCTTTGTTTTACTTAGGAAAATAAAAGAAGGAAGATATGAAAGCCCACGAGAGGTGTTCATTTTGAAATTTTATATTTATTTATACATCGATTGAGGACATTTAATCTGTTTTAAAAACAGAGTTTTATAAGCCCACGCCCCGGGGGGGCCATTTTATCCCCCCGGGGGAAAGGGATAGAGGGGAAAAAGGTTTTTACATGACATTTAGGGAGATAATGAAACAAACCCCGGGGGAACGAGGGCGAAGGGGGGTTTACATTTGTAATTTGGGGAAACTGACGTTTAAAAATTAAAATTTGTCAGGGTCTGAAATTCGTTTTCATCCTTCCGTTAAAAAAAAGATAGTAAAAACAAAAGCTTTGTTTTTACTGGAGAAAAGAAAAAAAAGGAAAAAATGCTGTGCGTTCACGGGAACAGTGGGACAATGTCTATATGTTTTTAAAACGCAAAGCCCTTTCCTCTCAAATTTGAAATTTAAAGTATGTATTTTTGACTTTTAAAAATTTCACTATGAATTACGCCCAAAAGATTTACTCATTTTTTTAAAAGGGAAGTGCAAATAAGCAAAAGGTTTTCTCTCAAAAAGATTTGTCTAAACACCCAAAGGGAAAACTGTATTATAAGGGGGTTAAAGGTAAAACATATATCAGTAGTAAATATTTTACCTCGAGAGGAAATATTATTCACTGAGGGGAAAATTTTGAGAAGGGGCTGGAAAGATAAAGGGTGATGTCCCTTGAAAAGGGTTTGCATGTATAAGGAACGTAACTTATGCATTACAGTTAAAATTTGGGGACATGAGAGAAGTGTTTTTAAAACATGTTAAATAGAAAGAAAAAACACTTTTCATACTTTTCTCTTTTCAACTAGAAAAAAATAACGGCACTTAAATATGCTCAATTCTAATTAATAAAAAAGGGAAAAGAATATTCCCAAAAATTCTAAATTAATTTTTTTGTGTGCAATTGGAGAGTAAAAAATGTTGGTGCAAAAAATATTATTAATAACGAGTAAAATTTTCTTGGTTGGGAACAAAAGGGAAAGTGGACAAGGGGTTTGTTCAAGAAACTTGGAGGCAATAGGGATTTCTTTTCAAGAATTAATGACAGTAAAATCGAAATTGAATAGGGGAAGGGACACTGCATTTTAAATCCCTTTAAATTCCCCAGCAGGCATTTGTTGCAGTAAGATTCTTCCATTAAAAAATGTTAGGGAATCTCTTTTTAAAACCATTATGTTAGCGGTCATATGGTCCGAATCATTGCCAATGTCAAATTTTCTTGCCTGAGTTAGATGAAGACATGTGGGATGTTTTGGTACCATGCGGAATCAGGGGGGGGGGGGGTGAGCAGAAAGTAAAACCCTAAATCATTTTTTTTATTCAGTTTCGGGGAAAACCTTTTTAAATTTTTTGAAACCCCTAATGTACTTTTAAAAACCCTTTTTGGGGAAAGGGTAATGTACAGTAAAATTTTTTTGAAGTTTAATGGGTTTGTGTGTGTTTTTTTTTTTTTTTTTTTTTTTTTGCAAGATTAATTTTCTGTAAATTTTTTTTTGCGAGATTAATGTACTGTAAAATTTTTTTTTGGAAGATTAAGTATGTGAATTTTTTTTGCAAGCCTTCTTTAAAACCGTAAGAAAAAAATTGAAAATGGGTTTTTTTTAAAAGGGAAATGTTCATTTTTTTAGCGGGTTACATATATTTGGGGAATGGGGAAATAAACCTTTTCCCTTTTTAAAATTTAAAATAGCTTACCCCACTTTTTAAAAATTTTTCTGTTGAATTTGAGGAAAATAACCCCTTTCCCTTTTTCTAGATTTTTTAAATTTTTTAAAGGGTAATAATGATTTAAATTTAAAATTTACAGAAAAGACCTAAAAAAATAGCTTTCCCTATGTACACTATTTACTTCACTTTAAGATAGATTTAAAAACTGTCTTGTAGCCCAGAGTTCATAGATAAAAAAACCCCCCCCCCCCAAATTTTTTAAAAATAGCTAATGTTCTAAAATACCAAGAAACGAAATTTGAAAAATTTTTAAGAATGCTAAAAATATTTTTTAAAAACCAAAAAAAAGGGAAAACCAGCCTTTTTCCCAACTAAAAATTTGGGTTGGGTTTTTCCCCTTTTACCCATGAAAACTTGGTTGATATGCCTTTCTTCTTAAGCCCTTTTTAAAAAAAAAAATTTTGTTTTTAAAAAATCTTGATCCCGAAAAAAAAAACTTTTGATAAAAAATTTCCCCCCCAAAATGCTGAGGGGATGTGCTAAAAGTTTCCTTGTAAAATTTGTGATATTTTTTATTCGGCCCAAATGGTAAAAAATCTCGAACAAAGTTAAAACAATTTAAATTTTTCCCTTTAAGAACGGGAAAAAGTTCCAATGCTCTATTTTTTCCCTGTGAGAGTTTTTAAACCTTTCCAATTGTTTTTTTAAAAAAATTTGGGGAGAAGGTTGTATCAAGCGATAAAGGGTTTGGCAGGAATATTTTTGAATTTTGTTTCAAAAAAAGCTGTTTTGAAAATAATATGAATATTTCCTTTGGTTTACATAAATTAGATTTATTTAAAAAAAAAAATTTTTTGGGGGAAAGAATTTAATTACTTTGGAAAAAATTAAAAATTTTTAATTTTCTTGGGTAATTTATTTGGGGGGGGGGACAAATTTTTTTGTTAGGGGTTTGGGTCGTAAAAAGGACTTGTCTATTTGGGGCCCGGGGGGCCTATGCAGTGTTCCTCCTTTCTTATGAGTGGGAAGTGTCCCCCCACGCGTCAGGTGTTGCTTTGTTGTGGATGTGTTTGGTGAAGTGTGGTCTCGCCCTTTTTAGGCCCCCTTTTGATGTATTGTCTTTATAGTTCCATGAAATGTGAAAAGTCAAAAAAAGCGCTTGGTTTTCACTATTTTTCACAGTGGTTGTTTTGCATTTTTGAAAATTCACCTGTGTTTCTATTGGTTTTTTTTGCTTTCTATATATATTTATATTTTATATAAAATATATAATAATATATATTTTTATATATTTAAAATATATTTTTATATATATATATATAAAAAAGTGTGTGTGTTTTGTGTGTGCGGGGGAAAAATTTGGGGGAGGGTTTCGAACCGGGGCCCCCCTTTTCTTTAGTACCCCCAAAATTTTTCCCGTTGGGTGCCACTAAACTGAACCATGAACAAAGGTACTTTTTCCCGTTACGTACCTCTTGCAAGCCTCGTAGCTCAGGGTTTAAAGCTCTGGATCTGAAAGGGCCCCAGGGCCATAGTTCGAGCTCCCGCCCCTTCTTCTGTTGAGTCACTGACAGTGGGTTTTATTTTGTTTTTGTTGAATTTATATAAACCCCTGTATGTACTGGTTGGTTATAGTAACTGGGACAAAGGAAGGGGAAGTGGTTTTTAAAAGTTTTATGCTCTGCATTTCGTGTCGTAAAAGGGTTTGGGGGGGGCCTTTGGTGTGGGTTTCATGTTTGGAAATCACCCCTTTTACGGGGAAAAATTTGGAAGCAGGTGATAGTTGGTTTTTTAAAAAAGAACATTTCCCAATTAGCTCTTAAAGGCACCTCAAAATTTATGCATTTTTTAAAATTGTTTCACGACCCCGTACTCTTTTAATTTAAAAAAATTTTCGCTCTTAAAAGGGATATGCAAAATTTTTATTCTTTTTTTCCCTCATTCACAACATGTTTGTTTTGATACACCCTTAAATGCGTTTGAACAACAGGGGTTGTTCTGCATTTTTTTTATATATATATATATATATATATATATATATTTAAATATATATTTATATATATATATATTAAAATATGTCGTCCCAAAATTGGCAAAAACTTGCGATCTTGGCTTTAAAATAGAAAACTTTCTTTCCTTGAAATATGGACAAATGAAAATTTGTGTATGAAATTAAATTTTCCCCCAAATATCCAAATTAACGAAAAAAATATTTTTCACTGGTTTTTTTTGTTTTTAAATTATTGAAAACAAATCTAAAATTTTTTTTTGTTTGGGTTAGGCTAAAAAAAATTTTTTCTTGCTGTAAAAGGTTAGGTAATTTTTTCAAAGATTTTTTTGGGTTTGAAAAAAATTTAAAAATTTTTTTACTTTTAAACATTAATGAAAAATATTTATTTTTTAAACGTATAAGAAAAAATTTTAGAAAGGATTTAAAATTTTGAAGGGAGTTCTTGCTAATTGACCAGTTTTACTATTTCGGCACGAAATATATATTTTATATATATATTATATATTATATATATTATATATATATATATATAATATATTTTTTATAAAATTTTATTTTTATATATATATGAAAACAGTAAAGCCGAAAAAAAATTTAGTTTTGAATTTTTAAAAAAAAAACTGCGGGAGGCCGGTTTGGGGCCCCCACGCCCACATTGTCCCCCCTTTGGAATGATGGCTCATTTGGGAAAGGGACTTTGTACTTTGTGTGGCCTCTTGAGGGGGGGACAGTGTGTCTTTGGGGTCGAATTTGGCCTGCCTCTTTTTAAAAAATGATTTTATTTTGATCCCACTGAAACTGTAAAGGAGTCGTTAGTGGGGGGGGGATTGAGATGAATTCGGCCGGGTTCCTAGGAAGAAAAGCAGCCCCAAGTCCTTGGTTTAAAAAAAACTATCATGTGACAGAGGCCAAACCCGAGATTTTTGCTAGACCCTAAAAAATACGGGTGAGAAAATAGCTCTTAGCTTACAACCAAAAGGGCAGGGCTTGTTGGGAAAGGAAGGGTTAGATCTTTGGGCAAGTTCCAAAACACCCCCCTCCCTTGTTCCCCAAGCAGTTGATCCCAAAAGTGTTAGTCCCCTTTTGTTAGTGGGAACTTTAAAAGAGGTGATACCTCAGTTGGGCAAGGCTTAGAAATAACCCGGGAAACTTTTGGATGTCGCACACGGGCCTGAAAGACAGCGATTAAAGGGAAATTGACGGTGAAGTTTTTCCCTTTTTTTTATTATTCACCCCTTTCCCGGGGGGGGGGGGGGGGGGGGGGAGGGCCCAAAGTGTTTAAAAAAGGGTTATTAAACCCGTATCCTCAAAATTAAAACAAAGTATGTACGTAAAAAAATAAATGAAAATTTTAGTTACAAAACAAATCTTTTAGGGACTAAAGTTTTTCAATTACGGGCCCTTGCAAAAACTTGATCTTGAGAGGTGCCGTCTTGCTGGGGGGTTCCCTTTGGCGGGGGAAAAATTTTCTGCATTTTTGAGAGGCTAAAGGAGGGGCGGCCCCTGTAAATTATGCAGGGGGACTTCTGGATTGGTTTGAAGTGGTACCGCCCCCTTGAAGACATGAAGAGCTGGGAGACTTCCAAGCCCCTTGGAGACTGTTCCCGAAAGTGTTTTTTAAATGGGGTAAGTCGGGGTTTTAACCAAAGGGGCAGGGTTTATAAGGTTGTGCCTCACGCGGAGGGTGGATAAAGAGGACTGTGTTTTTTTTTCCCCTACACAAAAAATTTTCTACAAATAGCATAGGGTAAATTTAGAGAATTAACATCCCCATTTTATTTTCAAAGGGATAAAAAATTTAAAAGGTTTGCATCCATGACTTACCTACTAACTGACCCAAAAAGGGACTAAGTGGAAAAAAACCCGGGAAATTTGCAAAAAATTCCCTAGAGTGGGAATGTTTGAAAAGGTAAAAACAAAATTTAAAAGGGTAAGGGGGTTAAAGGCTAATTTTTGGCTAAGAGTTTTCCTGAAACCACATTTTTGACTAAAAAAAACCCACACACAGTCTTATTTAAAAATTTTAACTAAAATATCTTTAATGCTGTTGAAAGTGACTTGAGTGGATACAGAAGGTCGGGGCATTTTAAATTTCGTTTTTAAGTAAAAAGAAATTTGTGTATGCACCTTCCTTTTTACCGGTTCCATATTTAAAATTAAATCAAAAAATTTCCCAAATTTGTTCCTTCAGTAAGAAGGGCCCTTTTGGAAAAAACCTACTCTCTGTACCTTTTTTCTGGGGAGTGTGCGTCTTAGTTTTTGTGTTTAGCGTCTGTTTTTTTCCGTTCTGTTCTTTTCTTTTTTTTTATGTTTTATTGTACTTTAAATTACAGTTTCACTTTATTTGTAAATTTAAAGGCCCTTTTTGAAAAAATAAAAAAAAAAAGGAAAAGGGGGCTTAAACCGTGGTAGGGACCCAAAAGGTTCAGTACGTTAAATACTATGCCAAAACACTTTTTGTGTCCTGGCTCTTCCCCGCGGGCCCGCTGTGACCCAAAAGTCTCGTCCCAAAAGGCCCCCCAGGAACAAACCCCCCCCCCCAAAATTTTGATGTGCTGGTTTTAAAAAACATCGTTTGTTAACTTGTGGTTTAGTAGTTTCAGCGTTGGGCCTATTCATAGGGGATTTGGCCCCAGTCCATTTTTAAATTTATTTTTTTTCCGTCGTTATTACGGCTTTTTTGGGGGAAATACGATGGTTATTATAATGAAGTGTGGGTTTAAAATTTCTTAAAAATGTAAGATAGTTTCACAAAACTTTAAAAAAACATTGATGGTACGAAAAAAATTTGAAATTTTTAAAAAAAACAAGGTTGGGAGGTTACACTGGAAAGAAAAGATGTGTTTATCGTTTTACAGTAAACATTATCTTACCCGAAAGAGAATAAAATTTTATAAAAAGGAAGGAAAGTCTGAAAAAAAGGGGTCTGAGAAATTTCCCAAGTTTGGGAAAGGTTTTTTTAAAAAAGGGCGTACTTGGTGTAGGGGTTTAGTCAATAAAAGTAAAGACAGCGACAATCTCCCAAATCCAGCTTTGGAACAAAATTGTTCCATTTAATTTTTATGTTTTTCACGTGGAAGCATTAATCCCGTAGGGGCCAGAACGCGAAAGGGAATTAAAAAATGTCCCGGGTTAGGGACGGGGAAACTCTAATTCCTGAATTTTAAAACCCCCTTTCCCCGCTACAATTTCACTACCCAATGGAAGGAACGTAAACCCTGAACAAATAAAACAAAAAACCCACAATTTTGGCTTGCAAATCCCAAAAAAGAAGTTTAGGTCCCGCCCGGGGCCATTTTTAAAACTCAGAGTTTTATTGCTCCCGTTTTTTATCCCTTTTTAGTTTGTGAGCTTTTTTGAAAAGGGGTGGGAATTTTTTCGGGTATTGGATAAAATTTATAAAAGGAAAATTTAAATTTGTTCCCCCCGGGTAATAAATTAATTTTTTCATGGTCGACAGTTATTTATAGATGGTTGAAAGTAAAATACCATTTTCAAATATTGTCTGATCATAATATATATAATTTTAAAATATATTTTATATATATATAAAATTTATATATATATATTTTTATATATTTATATATTTTATTTCAAAAAGTCACATAAGCAGGTGATTTCAGAATTTGCAAAAAAAACCACTCTGAAAGGGAAAAGAGAAATTCAAGCGCTTTGTGAAATACTCACATTATCGTGAGTAGTCACGAAAGCGCTTGGAATTTCTTATTCTTTCGAGTGGGGTTTTTTTGCATTTTATAAAATTTTAAAATTATATAATATATTTTTTTTTTTATTTATATATTTTTTTTATTTTTTATTTTTAGAAAGTAGGATTGCGGGGTGAGCAAGGAGGTTTCAGAGGGGTAGGGGATGTGTAGATCAAGTGTTTTTAATTTTAAGCATATATGTGAACAGTATTTAGAAAAGGTAGGGAAAATTTTTTTTGCATTTATGGGTTTAGAAAAAGGGATATGTTTGAGTTTGGTATAGGGAAACAATGTGGCAGATGTTCAAATTATGGAAAGGTGGTTTAAATTTTTTAATGCCCCGTAAAGGTTTTTATGAGGATTTGTGAGGCTCAGGGTTTGGGGTTGTGTTAAAAATAGGTCTTAGACAGGGATGTGTAATGTCACCCTGGGGTTTTTTAATATATTTTTTGGTGGGGTTGTAAAGGAAGTAAATGCTAGGGTTTTTCGGGGAGAGGGGTGGGATTAAAATTTTTGGGGGAAACAAATTCAAAATGGGAATTGACACAAAGGTTTTCTTTTTGTGGTGTTTCTGTGTTATGGGAGATTCAAAAAAAATTGCAAAGGTTAGTGGTTTAGTTTGGGAAAGTGTGTTTAAAAGGGAGAAAGTGAAAGTGAACATAGAAAAGGTAAATTGGGTGAGAGGGGTTCAAAAAGATTTAGATAAAGAAAAATTGGATATCAAATTTTGGGGGGGAGGGGGTTTTGGAAAAAAAAATGAATGTTTTCAGATATTGGGGGTTGGGCGGTCGGCGGAAAGGATTTATGAAGGATGAGGTTAAATTAAGGGAAATTTATGAGGGAAAAAAAAGGGGGAGTGGTGGCGTTTTTAGGGATATGTGGAGTCAAAAAACGTTATCTATTTGGGGGCAAAAAAAGGGAAATTTTTAAAGGATAGTAGTACCAACACTTTTTATATGGGTGTGAAGCTTGGGTGGTCAAAGGGGCAGGGGAGGAGACGGTTGGGGGCAGTGGGAAAGTCCCGTTTAAGGGCAATGTGTTGTGTAAATTTTTTGCAGAAAAATTTGGATGTGGAAATTTGGAGAAAGGGGGGGAGTTAAAAAAAGTATTAGTAAAAGGGAGAAAGGGGGGGGTTGTTTGGGGGGTTTGGTCATTTTTGGAGAGAATGGATCAAAGTTTGAATGACATGGAAAGCTTATAAATCTATGGGGAAGGAAGGGGGGTAGGGGTTGTCCTCGAAAGGGTTGGGAGAGGAGGGGGTAAAGGAGGTTTTTTTTGGGCCCAGGGCTTGGGGCTTCAGGGAAACGTGCGTGGGGCGTGTTGATTTGGAAATGAATGGAGAAGAAAGGTATTGGGGCCTGACGATCTGTTGGAGTGTGAGCAGGGTAATATTTAGTGAAGGGATTCAGGGAAAAAGGGTTTTTTTCATATAGTCGGGCTTTAGTCCCGGAAATGGGAAGTACCCAAAGGGCCCGGGACTTTAAAGGAAGGGGTTTTGGGATATTGGCAGTTTGGGGGGATATGTTGTGTATCTTTTTAAAGTGTTTGCTTCTGACTGTTGTATTTTGAGCACCCCTGCAAAAAAAAAGTGATAATGTGCCCGGGGTGGTGAAAGTGTTGAATGATTTTTGAAAATATTTTCTTTTTGGGGATTTTCTTTTTTTTTTGGGGGGCCCTGCCTCGGTGGGAGACGGCCGACTTGTTGAATTTTATATTTATATAAAATATATATATATTTTATATTATTATATATATATATATAATTTATTAATGCTACCTCTAAATTGATTGGGTTTTTAAAAACGGAATAAAAAACCCGTATTCTGGTTATCTGAACTCACTCTCTGAAGTAGGTAAAATTGGCTGACAAAATATATTTTTTCTGATACGTACTATTAGGGACTGGGTAGCGAACATTTTTCCCCTGAACTTTGGGGTAGGTATTTGAGGAAAAGCGCTTTTGCTGCGAGGAAAAGAAAATATCTTATCCGCTTTCGCCCCCGGGAAAAAACCCCCAGCAAAGTGTTCGATCCTTGCCCACATTCAGTGAACAGAGCAGAGATTATTCAGTTGGTGCGTCACGGCGAGGGAGGGGAAATTTTTTTTTCCCGTGGCAAGTGGTTTCTTTTTTGAGGGGGGGCGGCAGGAAAAATAGGGGGAAAATAAAAAGCAGCAGCAAACAGAAACCCGCAACAAAAAGTACTATTATTGTTTTTTGAAAAATATTACTAAACTAGCGTGGGCCAACAGTGGGAAAAAGCACGAAACAAAAGGGAAAAAGGCAAAATAGCATGTGCTACAGCCCTCAGCCGCAGCAGGAGGTGGGCCCCAAATTTAAAACAAGCATTAGAAATTTCCCTTTATATGAAAAAGATTGGGGGGGGAAAAAAAAATTAAATTACATTCACTTGTAAGTAAAGAATGGGGGAGACATGATCGAAGTTTTTTAAAATTTGGAAAATGGGTATTTAAAAAAGGGGATGTAAAAAAAGGGCCCTTTAGAATATTCTCCAGAGAAAAACCCCCAATTTAAAGGATTCAAATTTTGGGCCAAGTTTTTGAAATTTTGGGAAAACATATGGGAAAATATTGGGTTTGGAAACTGGGTAGTTGAGGGGTGGAATTTGTTGCCCATTAGGGTTTTTTGAGGCTAAAACCCCTTTGGGGAAATTTTAAATTTTGGGGGTTTGGATAAATACATGGGGTGAGAGGGGTTGGATTTTTGTGAGACTTGTACATGAGTAAATAAAAATTATTAAAATTTCTTGCTTAGGTAGCATTGAAAAATTTGGGGTGGGCAAAAATTTTATTTTTGGGGGTTTAATTGTGAAGGCTTGCCCAGGAAAGGGCCCAAAAAGGCCCGCTGCAGTGTTCCCCCTTTCTTATGCTCTTATGTACTAAAAAGGGGAGCAGCGCAAATACAATACAGCTGCTGCAGCCCCCTCTGCAACAAACTGGCCCGTACAAGAGTAGCAACAGTAGCTGTAGATTTCAGTTGCAGAAGCAACAGCCCAAAAAAATAGCAACAATGGCAAAAGGGAGAAAAACAAAAGATTTTTTAGAAAAAAGAAAAAAAGTAAAAGCAGCTACAGCAACAGTTTGCAGCAGCAGCGCAACGAGCGTAAAAAACATCAGAAACGCAATAGCAGGAACAGCGTATCAACAGCCCAAAAAAGGAAGAAACAGCGGAAACAGGGAGCGTCCCTTTAAAGCCTCAAAGGGAAAATGAGCAACAATTTTTAGGCAGCCCACAGCGTGGGGGTCTTGTTGCTGCTTCCGCTACGATTACTGAGACAGAACCCTCGTATGCTTTAAAAAAGTTTTAAAAACAAGGTCTTCTGAAGCATCAAAGGGGTTTAATGTGAAAAGGGCCCGCCTGTCGGAAAAACCCAGGCAGGGAAGGGCCTTAACTGGGAAATTTTTGCCCCCCCCCCCCCTGCCCGGGCTGTGAAGACCAGCAGCTGCTGTTTTTGTGCTGGGGCTTTCCGGAGTAAAGTTATAACAAAAGGGGGGCGATAAAACAAAAGCATTATTCAAAAAGTTGTTCTTTAAAAAAAAAATTTTTTTAAAAAGAAAAAAAGTTTTTTTTTATCTTGGTTGGGGGAGTAAATCTAAATTCCTGGGGGTCATTCTGCGCCCCGGGTTTGTGTGAGGCTAAACGGGGGGATCCAAAGGGGAAAGGGGAAAATTTAGCAATTCCTTTGATCAAGGGATTGGAAATTTCCCCGGGATTAAAGGAATAGGCAATCACAGAGGGGAGGGTTTTTTGTGAGTGATTGTTAAGGGGACGACCCCATTGGAAACTCATTTAAAAACTCTACACAGAGTGTAGCTGTACTCACTTTTATCTTGCTCTGTAAACTGCGTTATGTTGATTGGTGAAATTGGTACCCGGTTGGGCCCCCCCTTTTTATTTTAATTTTCCGTTTTGAGAGCCCACGATAAACCATCCTGGGCCTTTTACTTTGGTTACGTTTGTAAAAATCCGTCAGGGAAAAAGGGGGAAGTGGTTTTTGAAAGCGGGTGACGGTTTTGAAGATGGGCTCACCACTGGAGAAATTTTGGTCATCTGGCAGTGTTTTCCCCCTGGCTTACCCCGTCCATCTTGGGATAAATTTTAAAATAACACCGTAATTTTCTTTTCCTCTAGCCCGGGGATATCGGTCCGCTGGTTTTTGGGGAAAAATTTTGCAAGGGTTTTTATGCTCCTCGTGAACGTTCTTCAGGTTTACCCAAATCAATGTGCCTTAATTTCCCCGTCCTTTTAAAACAAGTCCCGTGTTTTACACCCCTTCCCCTTTTCCCTTCACCTTTTTTGTTTTTTTTTGTTTCCCCAAACTTCATCACCCCCTGCCCTTCATATTTCCTCTCCCCCCTTTCTTTTTTCCACCAAAAACTCTCACTTTTTCTTCCCTTCTTCCGGTTCTTCCCCCCCTCTTTCCCAAACTCCCCACTTCTTCTCGTCCTTTTTTCCCCCGTCTCAGACAAACCTCTTGCACCTTACCCCAATGTAAGGTAATAACACCGATCTGAATGGGTTTGGGGGAGGGAAAAGATTGACTATATCCCTTTTTAAAAATTTTCTTATTTCCTAGTAGGAACCAAGTAGGGTGGGAAGAGGGGGTGCCGCCACGGACTATCGCGAACCACCCCCGGCAGTAACACTTAAGTGCTTACCTTTTACCAAGGCCTGTTTATTGCTTAGCAACGTAACTGGATTGATTCTGTATATAGGGTGGATTATCACCAATAAAAACTGTAATATTAAAATCACCCGGGGCCTATCAACAGGGGGTTTTTAATACCTACGATCATGTTTAAAAAAAAAAGGGACTGCCCGGAAAAATTTAATATGGTTTCTTTTTACTCACCAGGGCCAAAACAATCTTTTAAAGAAGTAGAAAAAAAAAAATGAAAAATATCTTTTTATCTATCTATCTATTATCTTCTTTTCTATATTTTTATTATATTATATATTATATATTTTATTTTATTTTTTATTATATTATATATATATATATTTTTATGTTTGTATGTATGTCGTGCCGAAAAATGTTTAAAAATGGTCAATTATCAAAAAAATCATTTAAAAATTTAAATCCTTTCTAAAAATTTTTTTTCGTTTTAAAAAAAGATATAATTTTTTTTATTAATGTTAAAGTAAAAATTTTTAAATTTTTCTCCAAAAGAAACTTGGAAAACTTACCTAACCTTTTTTTTAAGAAGGGAAAAATTTTTTTTTTGCCTAAACCCCAAATAAAAAAATTTTAGATTTGTTTACAATAATTTAATACTAAACAAACACAGTGAAATATATTTTTTTTCGTTTGGGGTTTAGAAAAAGACTTTGGAGAAAAAATTTTTGCATACACAAATTTTCGTTTTTTCCAAAATGGCAAGAAAGAGGGGTTGCTATTTAACCAAGAAACGCAAGTTTGCCTATTCGGGACGACACACACCAAACCCCACACACCCCACACACACCCCACACACCCACACACACAACCCCACACAACCCCACACACACACCCACCCCACAAAAACACAAAACACACCCCAAAAATAATTTTAAAATTTTATAAATTTTTATATATTATATTATATATTTTATATAAATTTATGCAAAAAATCCGAACAAGCGATATTTAAGGGGTACAAAAAAAATAGGGGGGAGATGTTTTTGATAGCAAACTACAAATCTGGGTCTTGCATTGTTGTAGGGAAAAAATGAGGGAAATCCCCGCAAATACGTTCAGAGCAAAGACGCTTCTTTGAACGTATTTGCTTGGACTTCCTCCTTTTTTTTTGCAATATATTTTTTTGTGCGAAAAAGGTAAAGCTAGTCAATTAGCAAAAACTCATTTTTAAAATTTTAAATTCCTACTAAAAAATTTTTTCTTTTTTCTTTTTTTTAAAATTTTCGTTAAAGGAAAAAAAAAATAAAATTTGTTGCAAAAGAAACCCTTTGAAAACTTACCTAAACCTTTTATAACAAGTGGAATTTAATTTAGCCCAATCCCAAATAAATGTATTTTAGATTTAAATTTAAAATAAAATTAATGATAAACAAAAAAAAAACGAATTTTTTTTTTTCGCTAGGTTCAGAAGGATTTTTCAAAAAAATATTTTCATTTCACAAATTTTTGCTTGCCCTTTTTCCGGCAAGAAGAAACGTTGTATTTAAGCGAAATCAAAGTTTTACGTATACGGCACAACATACATATTATAAACCCCGGGGGGTAAACTGCGACGGGGCACCGGTGATAATTTTTTCTTTTCAACTGTCATAGATCAGAGGGAAAAAGGGAAAGGAAAGCAAGGGAAACAATGTTATGGTGAGAAAAACTTGGTAAACTTGAAATCGGGGCACAAAGGGGAAAAACCCTTTTGTACTCGTGGCAACAAAAAAGGGAGAGAGAGAGAAAACAGGAGGCGGAGTGTATTCAGAGCTGACAGGTGCCAGTACGCGGTGTTTCGCCTAAAAAACGGCTGCAACAACCTTTTAGCACTGACCGCCCAAACCAGTGCTGCACTTGACAAACCAAATTTTTTAAAAACGGGTTTTAGAAAAAAAATTTTTTTATCTTTATCCATATTTTTCCATCGTAAGGTGGCTTAAAAACCCGCTAGGTGTGTTTAAATTTAGGGTAATCGGGGATAAAAGAGAAAGAGGGGGAGACAGAAAAAGTGGAGGAGAGACAAAAGAGAAAAAGAGAGTATTCTCTTTCCTGTAAAAAAAAGTAAAGGGGTTTGTTTACAGATATGAAAATGTTTGCAGTATATCGTGTAGAAACTGTGTACACACTAAAACTGCCCCTCGTGGGAAATTTTACCGCCCAAGTTTTCATTCCCCTGGATGTACTGGGGAGTTTGTGTTACTTAGCCCCCCAAAAGGATGTCAAATGGAACTTGTCGACAGGGGCACCCCCGCGCCTTTTTTATGTTGTGTGCGTTGGGGGGGGGGGGGGGGGGGCGTGTGTTTTGTGTGTGTTTGTTTGTGTGGGGGTACTCACCCATTTGGGGACTCGCCTATTTGTGGTTGAAGGGGGGCGATTCCCCGTCCTGGCCCCCCCTCTTCGCTGATTGCTACTAGGTCCCCTCTTCCCCGCCCCATGAGCTCTATCATACCTCGCCCTTTAAAAATTTGTATTTGGGTTTCCCCCCCCACTACGTCACTTTCTTGGCAATTTTCCCCGGGCCGACTACTCTATGACTGAAGAAAAACTTCCCCCAACATCCCTTTGATTCTTTTGAGTCTTCAACTTCCAATTTTTGACCCCCTTGTGTCTGTGCCCCTTTTTGGAACCCTCCTCTTTGTCCACCTTTTTCTATTCGCGCAGTATTTTTTATGTCGTTTTCATTTCTCCCCGACCCTCCCGTCCTTTCCGTGTCGGGCAGGCCGATTTCCTCAACCTTTCCTCGTAAAGGGGAAAACCCCCCTAGTCCCTTTTTGCAAACCTTTGCACTTTCTCTAAATTTTTTGGTGCTTGACTAGGTGTGGATTTTCCCAAAATGGTGTGAAAACTCCAGTATGGGCCCCGGGCGTTAAATGGTTTTACAGAGGGCTTTAAAAGAATCCTTTTCTGAGGGGATCGGAAAAGCTATCCTAGGGGTTTTCCCGGGCGCCCCTTTTTGCTGCAGCAGTTATTGAATTTATGTTTCGCCTCAGGAGTATGCTCGGTGTTTTTACTCACCCCCAGATCTTTTTTTTTGAGTTAGGTTTGGGAGCTTTGGGCCAAACTTTAAAATAATTGTGTCTGCGGTTTTTCTTTTCCCTTCCCCAATCTTCATGACTTTTTCATTTGGGGGTTAAATTCAAGGAGCCAGTTGCTGGCCAGGCTTTTTTAGCCTTTTCCAGGTCTCCTTTTTTGCCTGCCTGCTGTACTCACCTAATTGTACTCACCTAATTTTGGTTGCGGGGTCGAGACTCAGCTCCTGGGGCCCCCCCTTTTTCCCCGATCGCTACTGGGTCCTCTCTCTCCCCTTTTTTCCTGAGCTTTGTCATCCTCTTCTTAAAACTATGTTTTGGGTTTGCCTCCATCTTCACTTGCTAGGCTATTCCCCCTTTGAAAAATCTATGACTGAAGAAAAACTTCCTAAGTCCCTGTGATGTTTTGAGTCTTTTTGGGTTCCAATTGTGACCCCTTTTCCCTATGTCCCTCTCTTTGGGAAAAAATTTCCCATCTCTGCCCCCCTTGTCTATTCCCCGGGGTAAACTTGTATGTCGTTATCATGTCTCCCCTGACCCCTTCCTTTTCCTCCCGTGTTTGTCATTCCGATTTCCCTTAACCTTTCCCCGTA
Organism: Cherax quadricarinatus; assembly: GCF_026875155.1. Lineage (NCBI taxonomy): Eukaryota > Metazoa > Arthropoda > Malacostraca > Decapoda > Parastacidae > Cherax > Cherax quadricarinatus. The sequence continues at coordinate 21,092 of NW_026486348.1, read as the reverse complement.
CGAAATTCCCCTTTGGCCCCTGGGGGCTAAACTTTGTTGCAAACCTTTGTCTTTCTCTAAAATTTTTGGGCGTGCCCGGGCCCGGTGTGGGTTCCCGGGGTGGTGCTGCAAAGAAAACACAGGGTACAGTGTTTTTGAAAAAGGGTTCATTATTAAGGTTTTCGGAACGTATTTTCAGGTTTTCGAGGGCCCCCTATGCTGCAGCAGTTATTTGGGGTTTATGTTTTCCCCCGGTGATGTGCCCCCGGTGTTATGGTCACCCCCCAAAGGGCTTTTTTCCCCGAGTGTGGTTTTGTTAAGGGCTTTGGGCCACCTAGCCTATATCTGTTGCGGTTTTCTTTGCCCCCCCCAATCCCTTATGACTTTTCATTTGGCTGGATTTAATTCGAGAAAAAAACCCGTTAATGGACCCCATGTCCCGCCTGTCCGGTTTTCTTTGCGTCCCGCCTCATTTCCCCGTCCGATTTAATTCTTCTCATCAACTTCATCATCTGCGAAAAAAGGGGGCACCCCGAGTCTATTCCTTATTTATTTTCGTTCACATATATCAAAAAAAAAGCACTGGTCCCAAAAAACTGGGCCCCCGTGGGCCCCGCTCGTAACAGGCGCCCACTGTGATAACCCCTTTTTTGGTACCCTGGGTCGTTGCGCCTCCCTGCCAGGTATTCCCTTATCCCTTTTCAGTGCCCTCCCTTTTTTTCATGCGCCTGATCCTCCAGGGTTCTGCACTAATTTTTTGGGGGGGAACTGTGTCAAAAGGGGCCTTTTCCCGCAGTCTAGGAAAAAGGGAATTACCCCCCTCTCTCTCGTGTCTTAAATTTTGTTACCTTGTCATAAAAAAAGGGCCCGGGGGTTTGTGATTTCAGGTTTGCCTTCCATTTAACCCATGGGTGGCTTTTATTTATAATCTTGTTCCTTTTCCCGGTGTTCCCACCCTTCTCCTGATTTTTTCTTCTCCATGACTTTGCCCACAAATACATGTCAGAGACCCCCAGGTCCCTTTTTTTTTGTGACCCCAAAACCCTCACTAAACACACACCAACCTTTTTCCATTCCCCATAAACCACACCCCACAAAATACAAAAAAAACACCCCACAATTTACCATCCCCCCCATAAACACAAACAACAAACTTACATTTTTAAAACACCCACACCCCCACACTAAAACATTAAACACCACACACAAAACTTCCCACACACAATTTACACCCACCACTCAAAAAAAAACCACACACCCCCACACAAACAAACACACCACCACATCACAAAACCCCACCCCCCTTACACACCACCTTTTACCTTAAAAACCAAAACCACTCCACACACCCCCCAACACACAAAACATACACTAAACACACACAAAACCCCACAACCACACACACATACACATAAAACCCACAACACACACATACAAAACACAACACACCCCCCAACACACACACACACACACACACATACACAAAAAACACACACACACACATACACAAACACAAAAACCACACCACACACACTACACATAAACCACACACACACACACACACACACACCCCCACACACACACACACAAAACACCCACACCCAACCATACACAAAAAACACACACCCCACACACCCCCAAACACACACACAAACAAACACACACAACACCCCAAAACACACTTTAACATAAAAACACACTTACACACACACACCACCCCACACACCACACACACCCAAAACACCCACAAAAAAAAACACCACCAACACACCATGCATACCCACACAAGCTCTCACACATAAAACCGCACCCCCATTTTACAAAAAATCTCTCCTCTCTTTCTTCTCTTTTCTTTTCACACACACACACACACACACACACACAAAATCCCACACACCACGCACAACAACACACCACACACAACACCACAACACACACACAAGTTTCCACCTTTACACATCAAAACACAGTCACAAAAACTCCTCTCTCTCTCTCAGACCACACAAACAAACAAACACACCCACCCCAAAACCACACACACACACACACACACACACCATGCATACACACACAAGCTCTCACCATAACCGCACACATGTAACAAACTCTCTCTTTTCCTCTCTCTTTTCTCTCTCTCTCACACAACACACACCACACAAAAACACATACACCCCACACAACACACAACACAAAAACACACACAAAACCACACACCCCAACACACACACCCCAACCAAAAAACCACACACACACACGCGCAAGCTCTCCAAATAACACACACCTTGTACAAAAAACTTTCTCTTTTCTCTCTCCCCAAGACACCAAACACACACACACACAAGCTCCCCACACATACACACGCACCAATGTACACAAACTCTCTCTCTTTTCTCTCTTTTCTCACACACACACACAACACATACCACACACACCCAAAACAACCCCACACACACACACACAAACACACCCCCAACACAACACACACACAAGCTCCCCAGACAAACACACACCCCACAAATGTACACAAACTCTTTTCTTTTCTCCTCTCGGGACACACACCACACACACACACAAAAAGCTCTCACACTTTTACACCGACACAGTACACAAACTCTCTCTCTCTCTCCCCTCTCTCACAACACACATACAAAACACCCCACACACACACACACACACACACACAACACCCACAAAAAACCACACACACCCACCACACACACACACACCACACAACCACCCCACACACAACACACCACACCACACAAGCTCTAACAATCCCACGAAAACATGTACAGAAACTCTTTTCTCTCTCTTTAACACACCACACACGCACACACACTCACGCACACACCCACACAAAAAAAACACACCACAGGGCCACGAATTTAAAGTTCAAAATTTTTCACCGAAAAATTTTTTTTTTACTGTCTATTTTTTGGAAACATCAAATAAAATCCATGAAAGAAAAAATCTTGATAGAAAACTCTAGTGACCCCAAAAATTTGGATTTTTCCCTTTTCCCCCAAATAAAATCTGGTTTTTGGGGGCCTAACAAGGCACTTTTACAGCCATTTTCGTTTTTGCGCTTCCCACTAAATAAAAAAAAATTTAATAAACTACCTTATTATTATTTCCATTAAATTTTGATAATTATAATGCAGAAAAGCAAGTATGATTTTTCCCCTTTACTCACTTAAATGTTTTCTTTTTAAAATTGCAATGAGACGCATCTCCGTGCACTTCATTGCATTTTCCATTTTTGGGGAAAGGATTTTTTTTATTACCCCAGTTTTGGGTTTTTTAAATTTGTTTTTTCCTTTTGGACTATCTCGATAAATTTTTGATTTACTGTTTTAAAATTTTGATAATTTCTTCAATAGGGAGAGACCCTTTTATGTTAAGGTAAAAAAGGGTTTTTTAAATTGAATTTAGAGGCTTTGTTTTACTTAGGAAAATAAAAGAAGGAAGATATGAAAGCCCACGAGAGGTGTTCATTTTGAAATTTTATATTTATTTATACATCGATTGAGGACATTTAATCTGTTTTAAAAACAGAGTTTTATAAGCCCACGCCCCGGGGGGGCCATTTTATCCCCCCGGGGGAAAGGGATAGAGGGGAAAAAGGTTTTTACATGACATTTAGGGAGATAATGAAACAAACCCCGGGGGAACGAGGGCGAAGGGGGGTTTACATTTGTAATTTGGGGAAACTGACGTTTAAAAATTAAAATTTGTCAGGGTCTGAAATTCGTTTTCATCCTTCCGTTAAAAAAAAGATAGTAAAAACAAAAGCTTTGTTTTTACTGGAGAAAAGAAAAAAAAGGAAAAAATGCTGTGCGTTCACGGGAACAGTGGGACAATGTCTATATGTTTTTAAAACGCAAAGCCCTTTCCTCTCAAATTTGAAATTTAAAGTATGTATTTTTGACTTTTAAAAATTTCACTATGAATTACGCCCAAAAGATTTACTCATTTTTTTAAAAGGGAAGTGCAAATAAGCAAAAGGTTTTCTCTCAAAAAGATTTGTCTAAACACCCAAAGGGAAAACTGTATTATAAGGGGGTTAAAGGTAAAACATATATCAGTAGTAAATATTTTACCTCGAGAGGAAATATTATTCACTGAGGGGAAAATTTTGAGAAGGGGCTGGAAAGATAAAGGGTGATGTCCCTTGAAAAGGGTTTGCATGTATAAGGAACGTAACTTATGCATTACAGTTAAAATTTGGGGACATGAGAGAAGTGTTTTTAAAACATGTTAAATAGAAAGAAAAAACACTTTTCATACTTTTCTCTTTTCAACTAGAAAAAAATAACGGCACTTAAATATGCTCAATTCTAATTAATAAAAAAGGGAAAAGAATATTCCCAAAAATTCTAAATTAATTTTTTTGTGTGCAATTGGAGAGTAAAAAATGTTGGTGCAAAAAATATTATTAATAACGAGTAAAATTTTCTTGGTTGGGAACAAAAGGGAAAGTGGACAAGGGGTTTGTTCAAGAAACTTGGAGGCAATAGGGATTTCTTTTCAAGAATTAATGACAGTAAAATCGAAATTGAATAGGGGAAGGGACACTGCATTTTAAATCCCTTTAAATTCCCCAGCAGGCATTTGTTGCAGTAAGATTCTTCCATTAAAAAATGTTAGGGAATCTCTTTTTAAAACCATTATGTTAGCGGTCATATGGTCCGAATCATTGCCAATGTCAAATTTTCTTGCCTGAGTTAGATGAAGACATGTGGGATGTTTTGGTACCATGCGGAATCAGGGGGGGGGGGGGTGAGCAGAAAGTAAAACCCTAAATCATTTTTTTTATTCAGTTTCGGGGAAAACCTTTTTAAATTTTTTGAAACCCCTAATGTACTTTTAAAAACCCTTTTTGGGGAAAGGGTAATGTACAGTAAAATTTTTTTGAAGTTTAATGGGTTTGTGTGTGTTTTTTTTTTTTTTTTTTTTTTTTTGCAAGATTAATTTTCTGTAAATTTTTTTTTGCGAGATTAATGTACTGTAAAATTTTTTTTTGGAAGATTAAGTATGTGAATTTTTTTTGCAAGCCTTCTTTAAAACCGTAAGAAAAAAATTGAAAATGGGTTTTTTTTAAAAGGGAAATGTTCATTTTTTTAGCGGGTTACATATATTTGGGGAATGGGGAAATAAACCTTTTCCCTTTTTAAAATTTAAAATAGCTTACCCCACTTTTTAAAAATTTTTCTGTTGAATTTGAGGAAAATAACCCCTTTCCCTTTTTCTAGATTTTTTAAATTTTTTAAAGGGTAATAATGATTTAAATTTAAAATTTACAGAAAAGACCTAAAAAAATAGCTTTCCCTATGTACACTATTTACTTCACTTTAAGATAGATTTAAAAACTGTCTTGTAGCCCAGAGTTCATAGATAAAAAAACCCCCCCCCCCCAAATTTTTTAAAAATAGCTAATGTTCTAAAATACCAAGAAACGAAATTTGAAAAATTTTTAAGAATGCTAAAAATATTTTTTAAAAACCAAAAAAAAGGGAAAACCAGCCTTTTTCCCAACTAAAAATTTGGGTTGGGTTTTTCCCCTTTTACCCATGAAAACTTGGTTGATATGCCTTTCTTCTTAAGCCCTTTTTAAAAAAAAAAATTTTGTTTTTAAAAAATCTTGATCCCGAAAAAAAAAACTTTTGATAAAAAATTTCCCCCCCAAAATGCTGAGGGGATGTGCTAAAAGTTTCCTTGTAAAATTTGTGATATTTTTTATTCGGCCCAAATGGTAAAAAATCTCGAACAAAGTTAAAACAATTTAAATTTTTCCCTTTAAGAACGGGAAAAAGTTCCAATGCTCTATTTTTTCCCTGTGAGAGTTTTTAAACCTTTCCAATTGTTTTTTTAAAAAAATTTGGGGAGAAGGTTGTATCAAGCGATAAAGGGTTTGGCAGGAATATTTTTGAATTTTGTTTCAAAAAAAGCTGTTTTGAAAATAATATGAATATTTCCTTTGGTTTACATAAATTAGATTTATTTAAAAAAAAAAATTTTTTGGGGGAAAGAATTTAATTACTTTGGAAAAAATTAAAAATTTTTAATTTTCTTGGGTAATTTATTTGGGGGGGGGGACAAATTTTTTTGTTAGGGGTTTGGGTCGTAAAAAGGACTTGTCTATTTGGGGCCCGGGGGGCCTATGCAGTGTTCCTCCTTTCTTATGAGTGGGAAGTGTCCCCCCACGCGTCAGGTGTTGCTTTGTTGTGGATGTGTTTGGTGAAGTGTGGTCTCGCCCTTTTTAGGCCCCCTTTTGATGTATTGTCTTTATAGTTCCATGAAATGTGAAAAGTCAAAAAAAGCGCTTGGTTTTCACTATTTTTCACAGTGGTTGTTTTGCATTTTTGAAAATTCACCTGTGTTTCTATTGGTTTTTTTTGCTTTCTATATATATTTATATTTTATATAAAATATATAATAATATATATTTTTATATATTTAAAATATATTTTTATATATATATATATAAAAAAGTGTGTGTGTTTTGTGTGTGCGGGGGAAAAATTTGGGGGAGGGTTTCGAACCGGGGCCCCCCTTTTCTTTAGTACCCCCAAAATTTTTCCCGTTGGGTGCCACTAAACTGAACCATGAACAAAGGTACTTTTTCCCGTTACGTACCTCTTGCAAGCCTCGTAGCTCAGGGTTTAAAGCTCTGGATCTGAAAGGGCCCCAGGGCCATAGTTCGAGCTCCCGCCCCTTCTTCTGTTGAGTCACTGACAGTGGGTTTTATTTTGTTTTTGTTGAATTTATATAAACCCCTGTATGTACTGGTTGGTTATAGTAACTGGGACAAAGGAAGGGGAAGTGGTTTTTAAAAGTTTTATGCTCTGCATTTCGTGTCGTAAAAGGGTTTGGGGGGGGCCTTTGGTGTGGGTTTCATGTTTGGAAATCACCCCTTTTACGGGGAAAAATTTGGAAGCAGGTGATAGTTGGTTTTTTAAAAAAGAACATTTCCCAATTAGCTCTTAAAGGCACCTCAAAATTTATGCATTTTTTAAAATTGTTTCACGACCCCGTACTCTTTTAATTTAAAAAAATTTTCGCTCTTAAAAGGGATATGCAAAATTTTTATTCTTTTTTTCCCTCATTCACAACATGTTTGTTTTGATACACCCTTAAATGCGTTTGAACAACAGGGGTTGTTCTGCATTTTTTTTATATATATATATATATATATATATATATATTTAAATATATATTTATATATATATATATTAAAATATGTCGTCCCAAAATTGGCAAAAACTTGCGATCTTGGCTTTAAAATAGAAAACTTTCTTTCCTTGAAATATGGACAAATGAAAATTTGTGTATGAAATTAAATTTTCCCCCAAATATCCAAATTAACGAAAAAAATATTTTTCACTGGTTTTTTTTGTTTTTAAATTATTGAAAACAAATCTAAAATTTTTTTTTGTTTGGGTTAGGCTAAAAAAAATTTTTTCTTGCTGTAAAAGGTTAGGTAATTTTTTCAAAGATTTTTTTGGGTTTGAAAAAAATTTAAAAATTTTTTTACTTTTAAACATTAATGAAAAATATTTATTTTTTAAACGTATAAGAAAAAATTTTAGAAAGGATTTAAAATTTTGAAGGGAGTTCTTGCTAATTGACCAGTTTTACTATTTCGGCACGAAATATATATTTTATATATATATTATATATTATATATATTATATATATATATATATAATATATTTTTTATAAAATTTTATTTTTATATATATATGAAAACAGTAAAGCCGAAAAAAAATTTAGTTTTGAATTTTTAAAAAAAAAACTGCGGGAGGCCGGTTTGGGGCCCCCACGCCCACATTGTCCCCCCTTTGGAATGATGGCTCATTTGGGAAAGGGACTTTGTACTTTGTGTGGCCTCTTGAGGGGGGGACAGTGTGTCTTTGGGGTCGAATTTGGCCTGCCTCTTTTTAAAAAATGATTTTATTTTGATCCCACTGAAACTGTAAAGGAGTCGTTAGTGGGGGGGGGATTGAGATGAATTCGGCCGGGTTCCTAGGAAGAAAAGCAGCCCCAAGTCCTTGGTTTAAAAAAAACTATCATGTGACAGAGGCCAAACCCGAGATTTTTGCTAGACCCTAAAAAATACGGGTGAGAAAATAGCTCTTAGCTTACAACCAAAAGGGCAGGGCTTGTTGGGAAAGGAAGGGTTAGATCTTTGGGCAAGTTCCAAAACACCCCCCTCCCTTGTTCCCCAAGCAGTTGATCCCAAAAGTGTTAGTCCCCTTTTGTTAGTGGGAACTTTAAAAGAGGTGATACCTCAGTTGGGCAAGGCTTAGAAATAACCCGGGAAACTTTTGGATGTCGCACACGGGCCTGAAAGACAGCGATTAAAGGGAAATTGACGGTGAAGTTTTTCCCTTTTTTTTATTATTCACCCCTTTCCCGGGGGGGGGGGGGGGGGGGGGGAGGGCCCAAAGTGTTTAAAAAAGGGTTATTAAACCCGTATCCTCAAAATTAAAACAAAGTATGTACGTAAAAAAATAAATGAAAATTTTAGTTACAAAACAAATCTTTTAGGGACTAAAGTTTTTCAATTACGGGCCCTTGCAAAAACTTGATCTTGAGAGGTGCCGTCTTGCTGGGGGGTTCCCTTTGGCGGGGGAAAAATTTTCTGCATTTTTGAGAGGCTAAAGGAGGGGCGGCCCCTGTAAATTATGCAGGGGGACTTCTGGATTGGTTTGAAGTGGTACCGCCCCCTTGAAGACATGAAGAGCTGGGAGACTTCCAAGCCCCTTGGAGACTGTTCCCGAAAGTGTTTTTTAAATGGGGTAAGTCGGGGTTTTAACCAAAGGGGCAGGGTTTATAAGGTTGTGCCTCACGCGGAGGGTGGATAAAGAGGACTGTGTTTTTTTTTCCCCTACACAAAAAATTTTCTACAAATAGCATAGGGTAAATTTAGAGAATTAACATCCCCATTTTATTTTCAAAGGGATAAAAAATTTAAAAGGTTTGCATCCATGACTTACCTACTAACTGACCCAAAAAGGGACTAAGTGGAAAAAAACCCGGGAAATTTGCAAAAAATTCCCTAGAGTGGGAATGTTTGAAAAGGTAAAAACAAAATTTAAAAGGGTAAGGGGGTTAAAGGCTAATTTTTGGCTAAGAGTTTTCCTGAAACCACATTTTTGACTAAAAAAAACCCACACACAGTCTTATTTAAAAATTTTAACTAAAATATCTTTAATGCTGTTAAATGTGACTTGAGTGGATACAGAAGGTGGGAGCTTTTAATTACGTTTTTAAGAAAAATAAAATTAGTGTATGCCCCTTTCCTTTTTTTACCGGTTCCATTTTTAAATTAAAGTAAAAAAATTTCCAATTAGTTCCTTCAGTAAAAACCCCTTTTGGGAAAATAACCTACTCTCTGTCCCTTTGTTTCGGGGCAGTGTGCGTCTTATTTTCTGTTTTCAGCGTCTTTTTTTTCCCGTTCTGTTTTTGTTTTTTTCTTTATGTTTTATTGTATTTAATTACATTTGCACTTGTTTCGAAATTAAGGGCCTTTCTAAATAAATAAAAAAAAAAAAAAGGGGGATTTAAAACCCGTGGTAGGGACCCAATAGGTTCAGTACTTTAACTACTATCCCAAAAGCATTTTCTGTGTCCTGGCTTTTCCCCAGCGGGCCAGCTGTGCCCCAAACGTCTCGTCCCAACCCCCTCCAGGAACCCCCCCCCCAAAACCAATTTAAGATGTGCGGGTTTTTAAAAATCATCGTTTTTTAACTTGGGGTTTTAGTATTTTCAGCGTTGGGCCTTTTCATGGGGCATGGGCCACAGTCCTTTCTTAAATTTATTTTTTTTCCGTCGTTATTACGGTTTTTTTGGGGGTAAATACGAGGGTTTATTTTATAATGAAGTGGGGTTAAAATTCTTTTTAAAATATGTAAGATATTTGCAAAAATCTTAAAAGAAACATTGATGGTACGAAAAAAATTTGAAATTTTTAAAAAAAACAAGGTTGGGAGGTTACACTGGAAAGAAAAGATGTGTTTATCGTTTTACAGTAAACATTATCTTACCCGAAAGAGAATAAAATTTTATAAAAAGGAAGGAAAGTCTGAAAAAAAGGGGTCTGAGAAATTTCCCAAGTTTGGGAAAGGTTTTTTTAAAAAAGGGCGTACTTGGTGTAGGGGTTTAGTCAATAAAAGTAAAGACAGCGACAATCTCCCAAATCCAGCTTTGGAACAAAATTGTTCCATTTAATTTTTATGTTTTTCACGTGGAAGCATTAATCCCGTAGGGGCCAGAACGCGAAAGGGAATTAAAAAATGTCCCGGGTTAGGGACGGGGAAACTCTAATTCCTGAATTTTAAAACCCCCTTTCCCCGCTACAATTTCACTACCCAATGGAAGGAACGTAAACCCTGAACAAATAAAACAAAAAACCCACAATTTTGGCTTGCAAATCCCAAAAAAGAAGTTTAGGTCCCGCCCGGGGCCATTTTTAAAACTCAGAGTTTTATTGCTCCCGTTTTTTATCCCTTTTTAGTTTGTGAGCTTTTTTGAAAAGGGGTGGGAATTTTTTCGGGTATTGGATAAAATTTATAAAAGGAAAATTTAAATTTGTTCCCCCCGGGTAATAAATTAATTTTTTCATGGTCGACAGTTATTTATAGATGGTTGAAAGTAAAATACCATTTTCAAATATTGTCTGATCATAATATATATAATTTTAAAATATATTTTATATATATATAAAATTTATATATATATATTTTTATATATTTATATATTTTATTTCAAAAAGTCACATAAGCAGGTGATTTCAGAATTTGCAAAAAAAACCACTCTGAAAGGGAAAAGAGAAATTCAAGCGCTTTGTGAAATACTCACATTATCGTGAGTAGTCACGAAAGCGCTTGGAATTTCTTATTCTTTCGAGTGGGGTTTTTTTGCATTTTATAAAATTTTAAAATTATATAATATATTTTTTTTTTTATTTATATATTTTTTTTATTTTTTATTTTTAGAAAGTAGGATTGCGGGGTGAGCAAGGAGGTTTCAGAGGGGTAGGGGATGTGTAGATCAAGTGTTTTTAATTTTAAGCATATATGTGAACAGTATTTAGAAAAGGTAGGGAAAATTTTTTTTGCATTTATGGGTTTAGAAAAAGGGATATGTTTGAGTTTGGTATAGGGAAACAATGTGGCAGATGTTCAAATTATGGAAAGGTGGTTTAAATTTTTTAATGCCCCGTAAAGGTTTTTATGAGGATTTGTGAGGCTCAGGGTTTGGGGTTGTGTTAAAAATAGGTCTTAGACAGGGATGTGTAATGTCACCCTGGGGTTTTTTAATATATTTTTTGGTGGGGTTGTAAAGGAAGTAAATGCTAGGGTTTTTCGGGGAGAGGGGTGGGATTAAAATTTTTGGGGGAAACAAATTCAAAATGGGAATTGACACAAAGGTTTTCTTTTTGTGGTGTTTCTGTGTTATGGGAGATTCAAAAAAAATTGCAAAGGTTAGTGGTTTAGTTTGGGAAAGTGTGTTTAAAAGGGAGAAAGTGAAAGTGAACATAGAAAAGGTAAATTGGGTGAGAGGGGTTCAAAAAGATTTAGATAAAGAAAAATTGGATATCAAATTTTGGGGGGGAGGGGGTTTTGGAAAAAAAAATGAATGTTTTCAGATATTGGGGGTTGGGCGGTCGGCGGAAAGGATTTATGAAGGATGAGGTTAAATTAAGGGAAATTTATGAGGGAAAAAAAAGGGGGAGTGGTGGCGTTTTTAGGGATATGTGGAGTCAAAAAACGTTATCTATTTGGGGGCAAAAAAAGGGAAATTTTTAAAGGATAGTAGTACCAACACTTTTTATATGGGTGTGAAGCTTGGGTGGTCAAAGGGGCAGGGGAGGAGACGGTTGGGGGCAGTGGGAAAGTCCCGTTTAAGGGCAATGTGTTGTGTAAATTTTTTGCAGAAAAATTTGGATGTGGAAATTTGGAGAAAGGGGGGGAGTTAAAAAAAGTATTAGTAAAAGGGAGAAAGGGGGGGGTTGTTTGGGGGGTTTGGTCATTTTTGGAGAGAATGGATCAAAGTTTGAATGACATGGAAAGCTTATAAATCTATGGGGAAGGAAGGGGGGTAGGGGTTGTCCTCGAAAGGGTTGGGAGAGGAGGGGGTAAAGGAGGTTTTTTTTGGGCCCAGGGCTTGGGGCTTCAGGGAAACGTGCGTGGGGCGTGTTGATTTGGAAATGAATGGAGAAGAAAGGTATTGGGGCCTGACGATCTGTTGGAGTGTGAGCAGGGTAATATTTAGTGAAGGGATTCAGGGAAAAAGGGTTTTTTTCATATAGTCGGGCTTTAGTCCCGGAAATGGGAAGTACCCAAAGGGCCCGGGACTTTAAAGGAAGGGGTTTTGGGATATTGGCAGTTTGGGGGGATATGTTGTGTATCTTTTTAAAGTGTTTGCTTCTGACTGTTGTATTTTGAGCACCCCTGCAAAAAAAAAGTGATAATGTGCCCGGGGTGGTGAAAGTGTTGAATGATTTTTGAAAATATTTTCTTTTTGGGGATTTTCTTTTTTTTTTGGGGGGCCCTGCCTCGGTGGGAGACGGCCGACTTGTTGAATTTTATATTTATATAAAATATATATATATTTTATATTATTATATATATATATATAATTTATTAATGCTACCTCTAAATTGATTGGGTTTTTAAAAACGGAATAAAAAACCCGTATTCTGGTTATCTGAACTCACTCTCTGAAGTAGGTAAAATTGGCTGACAAAATATATTTTTTCTGATACGTACTATTAGGGACTGGGTAGCGAACATTTTTCCCCTGAACTTTGGGGTAGGTATTTGAGGAAAAGCGCTTTTGCTGCGAGGAAAAGAAAATATCTTATCCGCTTTCGCCCCCGGGAAAAAACCCCCAGCAAAGTGTTCGATCCTTGCCCACATTCAGTGAACAGAGCAGAGATTATTCAGTTGGTGCGTCACGGCGAGGGAGGGGAAATTTTTTTTTCCCGTGGCAAGTGGTTTCTTTTTTGAGGGGGGGCGGCAGGAAAAATAGGGGGAAAATAAAAAGCAGCAGCAAACAGAAACCCGCAACAAAAAGTACTATTATTGTTTTTTGAAAAATATTACTAAACTAGCGTGGGCCAACAGTGGGAAAAAGCACGAAACAAAAGGGAAAAAGGCAAAATAGCATGTGCTACAGCCCTCAGCCGCAGCAGGAGGTGGGCCCCAAATTTAAAACAAGCATTAGAAATTTCCCTTTATATGAAAAAGATTGGGGGGGGAAAAAAAAATTAAATTACATTCACTTGTAAGTAAAGAATGGGGGAGACATGATCGAAGTTTTTTAAAATTTGGAAAATGGGTATTTAAAAAAGGGGATGTAAAAAAAGGGCCCTTTAGAATATTCTCCAGAGAAAAACCCCCAATTTAAAGGATTCAAATTTTGGGCCAAGTTTTTGAAATTTTGGGAAAACATATGGGAAAATATTGGGTTTGGAAACTGGGTAGTTGAGGGGTGGAATTTGTTGCCCATTAGGGTTTTTTGAGGCTAAAACCCCTTTGGGGAAATTTTAAATTTTGGGGGTTTGGATAAATACATGGGGTGAGAGGGGTTGGATTTTTGTGAGACTTGTACATGAGTAAATAAAAATTATTAAAATTTCTTGCTTAGGTAGCATTGAAAAATTTGGGGTGGGCAAAAATTTTATTTTTGGGGGTTTAATTGTGAAGGCTTGCCCAGGAAAGGGCCCAAAAAGGCCCGCTGCAGTGTTCCCCCTTTCTTATGCTCTTATGTACTAAAAAGGGGAGCAGCGCAAATACAATACAGCTGCTGCAGCCCCCTCTGCAACAAACTGGCCCGTACAAGAGTAGCAACAGTAGCTGTAGATTTCAGTTGCAGAAGCAACAGCCCAAAAAAATAGCAACAATGGCAAAAGGGAGAAAAACAAAAGATTTTTTAGAAAAAAGAAAAAAAGTAAAAGCAGCTACAGCAACAGTTTGCAGCAGCAGCGCAACGAGCGTAAAAAACATCAGAAACGCAATAGCAGGAACAGCGTATCAACAGCCCAAAAAAGGAAGAAACAGCGGAAACAGGGAGCGTCCCTTTAAAGCCTCAAAGGGAAAATGAGCAACAATTTTTAGGCAGCCCACAGCGTGGGGGTCTTGTTGCTGCTTCCGCTACGATTACTGAGACAGAACCCTCGTATGCTTTAAAAAAGTTTTAAAAACAAGGTCTTCTGAAGCATCAAAGGGGTTTAATGTGAAAAGGGCCCGCCTGTCGGAAAAACCCAGGCAGGGAAGGGCCTTAACTGGGAAATTTTTGCCCCCCCCCCCCCTGCCCGGGCTGTGAAGACCAGCAGCTGCTGTTTTTGTGCTGGGGCTTTCCGGAGTAAAGTTATAACAAAAGGGGGGCGATAAAACAAAAGCATTATTCAAAAAGTTGTTCTTTAAAAAAAAAATTTTTTTAAAAAGAAAAAAAGTTTTTTTTTATCTTGGTTGGGGGAGTAAATCTAAATTCCTGGGGGTCATTCTGCGCCCCGGGTTTGTGTGAGGCTAAACGGGGGGATCCAAAGGGGAAAGGGGAAAATTTAGCAATTCCTTTGATCAAGGGATTGGAAATTTCCCCGGGATTAAAGGAATAGGCAATCACAGAGGGGAGGGTTTTTTGTGAGTGATTGTTAAGGGGACGACCCCATTGGAAACTCATTTAAAAACTCTACACAGAGTGTAGCTGTACTCACTTTTATCTTGCTCTGTAAACTGCGTTATGTTGATTGGTGAAATTGGTACCCGGTTGGGCCCCCCCTTTTTATTTTAATTTTCCGTTTTGAGAGCCCACGATAAACCATCCTGGGCCTTTTACTTTGGTTACGTTTGTAAAAATCCGTCAGGGAAAAAGGGGGAAGTGGTTTTTGAAAGCGGGTGACGGTTTTGAAGATGGGCTCACCACTGGAGAAATTTTGGTCATCTGGCAGTGTTTTCCCCCTGGCTTACCCCGTCCATCTTGGGATAAATTTTAAAATAACACCGTAATTTTCTTTTCCTCTAGCCCGGGGATATCGGTCCGCTGGTTTTTGGGGAAAAATTTTGCAAGGGTTTTTATGCTCCTCGTGAACGTTCTTCAGGTTTACCCAAATCAATGTGCCTTAATTTCCCCGTCCTTTTAAAACAAGTCCCGTGTTTTACACCCCTTCCCCTTTTCCCTTCACCTTTTTTGTTTTTTTTTGTTTCCCCAAACTTCATCACCCCCTGCCCTTCATATTTCCTCTCCCCCCTTTCTTTTTTCCACCAAAAACTCTCACTTTTTCTTCCCTTCTTCCGGTTCTTCCCCCCCTCTTTCCCAAACTCCCCACTTCTTCTCGTCCTTTTTTCCCCCGTCTCAGACAAACCTCTTGCACCTTACCCCAATGTAAGGTAATAACACCGATCTGAATGGGTTTGGGGGAGGGAAAAGATTGACTATATCCCTTTTTAAAAATTTTCTTATTTCCTAGTAGGAACCAAGTAGGGTGGGAAGAGGGGGTGCCGCCACGGACTATCGCGAACCACCCCCGGCAGTAACACTTAAGTGCTTACCTTTTACCAAGGCCTGTTTATTGCTTAGCAACGTAACTGGATTGATTCTGTATATAGGGTGGATTATCACCAATAAAAACTGTAATATTAAAATCACCCGGGGCCTATCAACAGGGGGTTTTTAATACCTACGATCATGTTTAAAAAAAAAAGGGACTGCCCGGAAAAATTTAATATGGTTTCTTTTTACTCACCAGGGCCAAAACAATCTTTTAAAGAAGTAGAAAAAAAAAAATGAAAAATATCTTTTTATCTATCTATCTATTATCTTCTTTTCTATATTTTTATTATATTATATATTATATATTTTATTTTATTTTTTATTATATTATATATATATATATTTTTATGTTTGTATGTATGTCGTGCCGAAAAATGTTTAAAAATGGTCAATTATCAAAAAAATCATTTAAAAATTTAAATCCTTTCTAAAAATTTTTTTTCGTTTTAAAAAAAGATATAATTTTTTTTATTAATGTTAAAGTAAAAATTTTTAAATTTTTCTCCAAAAGAAACTTGGAAAACTTACCTAACCTTTTTTTTAAGAAGGGAAAAATTTTTTTTTTGCCTAAACCCCAAATAAAAAAATTTTAGATTTGTTTACAATAATTTAATACTAAACAAACACAGTGAAATATATTTTTTTTCGTTTGGGGTTTAGAAAAAGACTTTGGAGAAAAAATTTTTGCATACACAAATTTTCGTTTTTTCCAAAATGGCAAGAAAGAGGGGTTGCTATTTAACCAAGAAACGCAAGTTTGCCTATTCGGGACGACACACACCAAACCCCACACACCCCACACACACCCCACACACCCACACACACAACCCCACACAACCCCACACACACACCCACCCCACAAAAACACAAAACACACCCCAAAAATAATTTTAAAATTTTATAAATTTTTATATATTATATTATATATTTTATATAAATTTATGCAAAAAATCCGAACAAGCGATATTTAAGGGGTACAAAAAAAATAGGGGGGAGATGTTTTTGATAGCAAACTACAAATCTGGGTCTTGCATTGTTGTAGGGAAAAAATGAGGGAAATCCCCGCAAATACGTTCAGAGCAAAGACGCTTCTTTGAACGTATTTGCTTGGACTTCCTCCTTTTTTTTTGCAATATATTTTTTTGTGCGAAAAAGGTAAAGCTAGTCAATTAGCAAAAACTCATTTTTAAAATTTTAAATTCCTACTAAAAAATTTTTTCTTTTTTCTTTTTTTTAAAATTTTCGTTAAAGGAAAAAAAAAATAAAATTTGTTGCAAAAGAAACCCTTTGAAAACTTACCTAAACCTTTTATAACAAGTGGAATTTAATTTAGCCCAATCCCAAATAAATGTATTTTAGATTTAAATTTAAAATAAAATTAATGATAAACAAAAAAAAAACGAATTTTTTTTTTTCGCTAGGTTCAGAAGGATTTTTCAAAAAAATATTTTCATTTCACAAATTTTTGCTTGCCCTTTTTCCGGCAAGAAGAAACGTTGTATTTAAGCGAAATCAAAGTTTTACGTATACGGCACAACATACATATTATAAACCCCGGGGGGTAAACTGCGACGGGGCACCGGTGATAATTTTTTCTTTTCAACTGTCATAGATCAGAGGGAAAAAGGGAAAGGAAAGCAAGGGAAACAATGTTATGGTGAGAAAAACTTGGTAAACTTGAAATCGGGGCACAAAGGGGAAAAACCCTTTTGTACTCGTGGCAACAAAAAAGGGAGAGAGAGAGAAAACAGGAGGCGGAGTGTATTCAGAGCTGACAGGTGCCAGTACGCGGTGTTTCGCCTAAAAAACGGCTGCAACAACCTTTTAGCACTGACCGCCCAAACCAGTGCTGCACTTGACAAACCAAATTTTTTAAAAACGGGTTTTAGAAAAAAAATTTTTTTATCTTTATCCATATTTTTCCATCGTAAGGTGGCTTAAAAACCCGCTAGGTGTGTTTAAATTTAGGGTAATCGGGGATAAAAGAGAAAGAGGGGGAGACAGAAAAAGTGGAGGAGAGACAAAAGAGAAAAAGAGAGTATTCTCTTTCCTGTAAAAAAAAGTAAAGGGGTTTGTTTACAGATATGAAAATGTTTGCAGTATATCGTGTAGAAACTGTGTACACACTAAAACTGCCCCTCGTGGGAAATTTTACCGCCCAAGTTTTCATTCCCCTGGATGTACTGGGGAGTTTGTGTTACTTAGCCCCCCAAAAGGATGTCAAATGGAACTTGTCGACAGGGGCACCCCCGCGCCTTTTTTATGTTGTGTGCGTTGGGGGGGGGGGGGGGGGGGCGTGTGTTTTGTGTGTGTTTGTTTGTGTGGGGGTACTCACCCATTTGGGGACTCGCCTATTTGTGGTTGAAGGGGGGCGATTCCCCGTCCTGGCCCCCCCTCTTCGCTGATTGCTACTAGGTCCCCTCTTCCCCGCCCCATGAGCTCTATCATACCTCGCCCTTTAAAAATTTGTATTTGGGTTTCCCCCCCCACTACGTCACTTTCTTGGCAATTTTCCCCGGGCCGACTACTCTATGACTGAAGAAAAACTTCCCCCAACATCCCTTTGATTCTTTTGAGTCTTCAACTTCCAATTTTTGACCCCCTTGTGTCTGTGCCCCTTTTTGGAACCCTCCTCTTTGTCCACCTTTTTCTATTCGCGCAGTATTTTTTATGTCGTTTTCATTTCTCCCCGACCCTCCCGTCCTTTCCGTGTCGGGCAGGCCGATTTCCTCAACCTTTCCTCGTAAAGGGGAAAACCCCCCTAGTCCCTTTTTGCAAACCTTTGCACTTTCTCTAAATTTTTTGGTGCTTGACTAGGTGTGGATTTTCCCAAAATGGTGTGAAAACTCCAGTATGGGCCCCGGGCGTTAAATGGTTTTACAGAGGGCTTTAAAAGAATCCTTTTCTGAGGGGATCGGAAAAGCTATCCTAGGGGTTTTCCCGGGCGCCCCTTTTTGCTGCAGCAGTTATTGAATTTATGTTTCGCCTCAGGAGTATGCTCGGTGTTTTTACTCACCCCCAGATCTTTTTTTTTGAGTTAGGTTTGGGAGCTTTGGGCCAAACTTTAAAATAATTGTGTCTGCGGTTTTTCTTTTCCCTTCCCCAATCTTCATGACTTTTTCATTTGGGGGTTAAATTCAAGGAGCCAGTTGCTGGCCAGGCTTTTTTAGCCTTTTCCAGGTCTCCTTTTTTGCCTGCCTGCTGTACTCACCTAATTGTACTCACCTAATTTTGGTTGCGGGGTCGAGACTCAGCTCCTGGGGCCCCCCCTTTTTCCCCGATCGCTACTGGGTCCTCTCTCTCCCCTTTTTTCCTGAGCTTTGTCATCCTCTTCTTAAAACTATGTTTTGGGTTTGCCTCCATCTTCACTTGCTAGGCTATTCCCCCTTTGAAAAATCTATGACTGAAGAAAAACTTCCTAAGTCCCTGTGATGTTTTGAGTCTTTTTGGGTTCCAATTGTGACCCCTTTTCCCTATGTCCCTCTCTTTGGGAAAAAATTTCCCATCTCTGCCCCCCTTGTCTATTCCCCGGGGTAAACTTGTATGTCGTTATCATGTCTCCCCTGACCCCTTCCTTTTCCTCCCGTGTTTGTCATTCCGATTTCCCTTAACCTTTCCCCGTACGAAATTCCCCTTTGGCCCCTGGGGGCTAAACTTTGTTGCAAACCTTTGTCTTTCTCTAAAATTTTTGGGCGTGCCCGGGCCCGGTGTGGGTTCCCGGGGTGGTGCTGCAAAGAAAACACAGGGTACAGTGTTTTTGAAAAAGGGTTCATTATTAAGGTTTTCGGAACGTATTTTCAGGTTTTCGAGGGCCCCCTATGCTGCAGCAGTTATTTGGGGTTTATGTTTTCCCCCGGTGATGTGCCCCCGGTGTTATGGTCACCCCCCAAAGGGCTTTTTTCCCCGAGTGTGGTTTTGTTAAGGGCTTTGGGCCACCTAGCCTATATCTGTTGCGGTTTTCTTTGCCCCCCCCAATCCCTTATGACTTTTCATTTGGCTGGATTTAATTCGAGAAAAAAACCCGTTAATGGACCCCATGTCCCGCCTGTCCGGTTTTCTTTGCGTCCCGCCTCATTTCCCCGTCCGATTTAATTCTTCTCATCAACTTCATCATCTGCGAAAAAAGGGGGCACCCCGAGTCTATTCCTTATTTATTTTCGTTCACATATATCAAAAAAATAGCACTGGTCCTAGAACTGACCCCTGTGGGACCCCGCTCGTAACAGGCGCCCACTGTGATACCTCTTCAGGTACCATGACTCGTTGCTGCCTCCCTGCCAGGTATTCCCTTATCCATTGCAGTGCCCTCCCTTTTACATGCGCCTGATCCTCCAGCTTCTGCACTAATCTTTGTGGGGAAACTGTGTCAAAGGCCTTCCTGCAGTCTAGGAAAACGCAATCTACCACCCTCTCTCTCGTGTCTTACTTCGTTACCTTGTCATAAAAGGCCAGGAGGTTTGTGATACAGGATTTGCCTTCCATGAACCCATGCTGGCTTTCATTTATAATCTTTTTCCCTTTTCCCAGGTGTTCGACCACTCTCTCCTGATAATTTCTTCTCCATGACTTTGCACACAATACATGTCAGAGACACAGGTCTGTAGTTTAGTGCCTCGTTTCTGTTTCCTTTCTTAAATAGGGGACTACATTAGCTGTCTTCCATTTTTCAGGTAAGTGCCCAGTTTCAAGGGGGTGTTTTTGAAGATTGTGGTTAAAAGGCACGCACAGCAACTCTGCTCCTTCTTAAGGACCCATGGGGAAAATGTTGTCCGGTCCCATCGCCTTTGAGGTGTCAAGGTCACTTAAGAGCTTCTTCACCTCCTCCTCAGTGTTGTTTATGTCATCCAACACTTGTTGGTATATTCCCTCTTGATGTTCCCTTCTGTGCTGTCTTCCCACAGTCCTTCCCGTTCTACTGTAAAAACTTCCTTAAATCTCCTGTTCAGCCTCACATACCTCCTGATCATTTCTTGTGAGTTCTCCACCCTTTTGTCCTTAATTGATCACCTTGGTCTTTGACTGTTGTCTTCCTCCTGATGTGGCTATACAACAGTTTCGGGTCAGTCTTGATTCTCGATGCTATGCATTTTCAAACTGTCGCTGGGCCTCCCTCCTTACCTGTGCGACTCATTCCTGGCTCTGCGACTGATCTCCTTTTTCGTGTGTTCTCTGCCTTCTGTACTTTTTTCCCTTCTCTATTGCACTTTGTTTTTGCCTCCTTACACCGTCGGGTAAAACAGGGGCTCGTTCTGGTCTTCCCGTTGTTACTGTTGCCCCTTTGGGAATAAACTTTTCCCCTGCCTCCTTGCATTTTGTTGTTTCATATTCCATTTATTTCATTTACTGGCTTTCCTGCCAGTTCTCTGTCTTACTGGACCTCCCGCAGGAAGTTCTTCAAAACCCCCTGTAGCCCCTCTTTTATAGTCAGGCTTTTTCCCCTTCAACTCCTGTTATTCTCTCCACTTTACGCTCTACTATGTATTCAAAGCACAGAACCCCGTGGTAGCTAGCTCCTTGGGGATCTATACTTGATGTCCTCAATGTCGAGTGCC